>JADRCD010214665.1:2831-27725 GCA_019843815.1 Montemys delectorum | reverse complement strand
TGCCTTTCAGTGTGCTGTGGCTCCAGCGTTGCCCCACTGTAGCACAGGGACCACAGACAAATGCCTTTCAGTGTGCTGTGGCTCCAGCGTTGCCCCACTTTAACACAGGGACCACAGGTGTCTTTCAGTGTGCTGTGGCTCCAGCATTGCCCCACTTTAACACAGGGACCACAGACAGGTGCCTTTCAGTGTGCTGTGGCTCCAGCGTTGCCCCACTGTAGCCAGCCAGAGTCCTGGCTGCTGGGCCAGCTGCCTTTTGCATACTGATTTTCCTGAGGCAGTCCCTCAAGAGTTCTTCCTTTGGAGCAGAGTCTGTGGTGAGCTCAGCCCCTGTAGGGAGTAGGGAAGCAAAGTGTGGGAGTGAAAACATTGGGGACAATCTCTCACAGAAGAATCCGTAGTCTCGTCTTAGGTTTCGGGCCCCCAGCAAACATACCTGTTAGACCCTTGTCCCTAAGGACCACACCAGAACTTAAACGAACATAGTATGTGTTCTGGCGCAACACTTTTCAGTAAATAAGTGAGGTACAAGAATGCATATTTATGCACACGTGCAAACCATGTGTCTGTGTTCCCACATTCAAGTATTTATAGAACTCACAATAGGGAAAATGGTCGAAAGGGTTTTTTTTTTTTTCATAAACGCTGTTGAATATTGTTTCTTCCATTACTCACAACCAAAGGGATTAATATGGCCAGATTCAAGTCCCCAGAAATGGTATTATTGAGATACATGAAATAAAATGAAATAAAATTAGGAGATATTTAAGGTTGGTAATAAGCTTTAGGTAAGAGCTGTTCGGGGATTGAAGCTGCATCAAATCTAGAATGGTGTTTTCAGAGGAAGGGCTTCTACGGTGTGTCTTGAGGCTGGTTCCAATTAGGCATAAATTAGAGAGTGGCTCACTTTTCTGAAAGGGTCAGGAAATCAACGCTTAGTCTTGAACTCTTCACCCCTGCCCCTGCTGACCCTAAGAATAAGCCATTCCTCTTTGTGAACTCAGCACATGCAGCCAGGTTTTGCCATTCCTTTGCAGAAAAAAGCCAGCGTGGTCAGCCAGAGCCAGTCCAAAGTCACTGAGGCAGCTGGGACTGTTTGTAGAGTGCCAGCTTTCTGTCCGTAAAGAAAAATTCTTTAAAGTCACCAATGTGAAATTTGACATACTTTAAAGTGTCCAAAGGAGGCCTCCAAAGCTACCTGAAGCCTGCACTCTCCTTGCTCAGAATCTATTTTCTGTTTCCCTCCTGCTCTGCAGCACTGATCGGTGACACTCATTGGTACACTGGACAAAGCAGCAGCACTCAGCTCACAGCTGTGGAGTCTTGGTACTCTATGCTGTGATTAATTGCCAGTCACCAGCATCTGATGAATATTTAAAAACCTTCCTTAGATGACTTGTGTAGCCGATCTGTGCGGTAGAAGACTGAGGCTCTGAAGCTCGGCGTCACAAAAAAGCTGAATTCAGTCAAAATGTCACGCTTTCCTGACCTCTGACAGAGTATTTTGTGCGTTCAACACCTAAAACATACCTGTGCCTGAAGGTCCAACTGAGTCCCTGCCTCCTACCCGCCCTTTTCCTGACAGTCCTCTCTGAGCCGCCTCAAGGCCTAGCCCCGCAGCAGCTGTCATGGATTTGGACTTGCTATCAGATGTATCATTCATCCATGAACTTGTCGCATCAAAGGTTAGGTCAGAGCGGAATTGCTGCCTGAGCCTCTCCCTTGTCCAGGGCCTAGGGTGGTGCTGAGCACTCGTGGAAGCTCCGTGGCAGAAGCGAACACAGTCGACCCGAAGTCAGTTCGTCAGCACTTCCAGAAGCACCCAGAGTTAAACTTCAGGGATAGGTTTGTAAATCACTGCTGGCTACCGCCCACAGGAAACGTGCAGCCAATGATATGCCTTGTCATATTCATTAGGGAGCCACTAGTGAGTATAAGAAGGGGGAAGGGAATCATTGGAACAGAGAAAAGAAATACAAGGAGGAGGAAAAGAAATAGTTTGGAAAAAGGCAAACCCAGATCCAGGATTCTCATTCTGGGATGAGATGCATTTCCTTTTTTTCATGACAAAACATCAAAAGACTCCTTGCAAATGCCTTCCGTGAAAGATTATTGACCCATTTGCTGATGTTTGGTCTTCAGGGAACTGTGTACAGAAATCATGCTTTTCCAGTTTGAATTAGGAACTAACTGGAAAGGCAGTTGCTTTGGGAGAAACCCGTAAACGCAGAAGCTGAGTAACCCTGGGACACGGTGGCCCTGAGAAAAGGCACCTCAGAAGGAGGCAGCTTCTCCCTGACTGGTCCTGCTCTCAATGAGTGCCTGCGATTCTCACTTCACAGAGGCCGTGCTTCCCACTGGCGGCAGCTGACGCAGTTCATTATGCATGTCGGTCACGTGGTCAACGCCATCACCCAATCTAACTGGGAGAGTAAGTCGCCCTAACAAGACCCTTCAGTCCACTCTTAAAAACTACTTACAGAGGTCCTCTTCCTCTGCAGGGACACAAAGAGTTTCCTTGTGCTGTGCCACACGATACAGGAAATGCATTATCCCGGTCCCAGCGCTGGCATAGGAGGAGGAAGCCCATGAAAGGAAAGCAGCTCATAAAAGCCCACACAGCTTTAGGGGGAGTCCTTGCAGGGGCTCACAGGCCCGTTTGTGATAAGAGCAGATAAAATTCCCGGTCTGTGAAGCTCCGTCCATTTCAAATGCTAATGACCACACCGGGAAAGAACCACAGCAGCATTCAGCTTTGACACAAACGCCGCTAATCCTTTTTAGTTAGATTGTCACCGAGCCCCACCCCCACTCCCTAGCTTCACACTAGATCTCCATTTGTCTTACAGTTTTGGCTACTTTATACGCTGTTACTTGTAGGTGAGTTGTCCTTTTAAACACTGGGATCTTGAAACAGGTTCCCATCAGCTTGAATGGACATTTCTGTATAATTATTCTGTACAGAATTAGATTTACCTGCCATTGTTAAATCTCCTGTCTCACACACTGCGATCCAGCCATGGTTCATGCAGCTGTCCAGCAAATGCTGAGAATATAACCTGTGTCCACTCTTCCAGGCACTGGGGATGCAGCAGGGAACAGAGTCCTATATTTATACAGATAATAGTTTAGAGAGGGGAGACAGGAAACAGATAAATATGTCAGGGAGTCTATCAGTCAGGGTAGATTACATTGTTTTGTGGCAGTAAACACACTTGTATCTCAGAGGCTTGAAACAAAACAGTTTATTCGTCATCAAAGCATGTTCATCGAAGGTCATAAGGAGGGACTCTTATGTCCTCTGGGTCACTTCTGCATGGCACCCGGGCCATCCAGAGAACCACCAGGGGATAAGGCTAGTCTTGGGGAGAAGATCCAATGATCCATCATACACGGATTCTCAAAGTTTATAACTATGACACATGACATCTCTCTCATTTTCAGGGCCAAAAAGCCACCTTTTTGGCCAGAAAGTGTAGTTCAGAAAAGTGAGCCACTCTTGGCAGGCAGAGCTGCCCCAGCTTCTGATGGCTGCCACGAAGAAAAGCAAGGTATAGGAGATGATGTCTGGGAGAAGAAAGAGACATCCGAGGAGAGCCCTCAGCTTGGGGGCACAGGACCACTTCCTGCAAAGGACACTGTAAGAGCCATCAGTCTGGCATGTTGGAGGGAAGGCGGGGCACTCCAGGTGGCCAGAGTGCTGTGTGCGAGTAAGGAGATAACAATTCAGAATTCAGTCAGCAGGGTCGCAAGGGTGACACCTTCTAAAGGGTCTGCCTTGGAGATTTCTGTATGAGGATGAGGGCCACGTCTTTTAAATATTTCCCTTATAGGAGTACAACATAGCAGAGGGTCACTGTTGACTGAATGAAAGACTTAATCATACAAACTTAGTGGGTTATGAAGACACAAGAGCCGGGTGGTGGTGGCACACGCCTTTAATCCCAGCACTTGGGAGGCAGAGGCAGGTGGATTTCTGAGTTCGAGGCCAGCCTGGTCTACAGAGTGAGTTCCAGGACAGCCAAGGCTACACAGAGAAACCCTGTCTCGAAAAACCAAAAATAAACAAACAAACAAACAAATGCTCAAATGAATAGCAACAATAATATTTACCTCCAAAAGACAACAGCATTACTAGTAGTTTGAACTGTTCAGTGCAGCATTGAGCAGTGGGCACATTTTACATATTCTTTTACAAGAAATTATTTCTTTTAAAAACAGCAGCTTTTTTTTTTTTTTTCTAATTATAAGCCAACATCCTATGGCAAATGTTTGGGTAAACACTGAAAACCCAACAGGAGGATCCACGAGTCCTCCATAGGCCATTGTCCGGGACTGCTATTATCACTTGGGCACGTTCTTCAGTCTTTTCTCTGGACAGCAAACAGATTCTGTCAGGCCAGTGTGCTTGAGATTGTCATCACTGTGAGAAAGTAGTAACACCCACATCGTAAGCTTCAGGTGCAGTCAAGTGAGGTAAGCTGCCCACACTTCTCACACAGTCTAATACTGGACACAAAGTAAGTGTATGGGACTGCGTGCTGCTTTGTGGATTTCTAAATAGTTATCACACTTTAGACATTATTTTATTCTTTTTTTTAAACATTGTGTCACCAGTATTTCCCCAAATCTTTACTTATTTTCTATCCAGTGAGACACTCACTATGTAGCCCAGGTAGACCTCAAAGTCACTGTGGTCTTGCCTGCCTCAGCCTCTGCAGTGCTGGAGTTACTGACACGGAGCACTAGGCCTGCCTTGCTAATGACTACATAGCCTAAACAAATAACTTTCCCTTAATCATGCCCACTTTTATTAGACTTTCTTCTTTAATATGTAAATGTTAAGACAGCCTCAATTTCTCAGAAAATTCAAAGGCTTTCTTTGACTCTGAACAACTTGAAAGAAGCTGCCAATTTGATTTCCCCATCATTTACAAATATCTTTGTGAAAGAGTTCCAACAAGACATTGCCCTACATAACTCAAGTTCAAACTGTAAAATTGGGAAATTAACATAGAAACATTGGAGTCTAATCCCCAGACACTAGTCAGATATCTCCACATCTCTCTCTCTTTTTAACATTTTAAAAAAATTGTGTGTGTGCACGCGCGTGTGTGTGTGTGTGTGTGTGTGTGTGTGTGTGTGTACATTCATGTGTCTGCTACATCTGTGAAGGTGCCAGTGGAGTCAAGAAAGGATATCAGATCCCCTGAAACTAGAGATAGAAGCAGCGATACATCACTGGATATGGATGCTGATGACTGAACGCAGTCCTTTAGAGGAGCAGCAAGTGTTCTTAGCCACCCAGGCACTCCTTAGGCCCTCTCTATCTCTTAACAACAAATTCTAATTTATAGAAATACATATTTTCAACTATGTGCCATATCTTCTTAATCTCTCTTTTGCTCCGGAGTAGTTCCTGAGTTTTTCCTTGATACTTTTGAGGACTATGAGCTGGTATTTTGTATTAGAACATCCTTCACTGTGTTGTTTGGCATATTAGAGTTATTAGAAATATGGCAGGGGTGCCATGTGCTATAGAGCATGTCTACTTTGACTTTGACAACCGATGATGGAGAGTTTTTCTAGACAGACACTTCCCTTGCCCACCCATGCTCTGTTATTGTACACCAAGTGACGTCTCTTTGGGGGATGCTCTCTTCAACTTGCCTGTACTTGAGCACACACACCAGCCTACTTTTTTTTGCCAAAGTCCTGTACCTCATGTAGAATCTGAGAGCATGTGCCAGACTGCACCTACAGCCTCAGCCCACCTGAGGTGGAACTGGGGTTCCCTGAACGCTACCGTCCTCGCAATATGCTTTGGCTTGGGCGCTCTGCCAGGCTGCCCCTAGCAGGGGTACTTTTCTCGCCTGTTGGCCTGACATCCTACAGAAACCCTCCCATGTGAGCCCTTCCTCCCCCATTCTTCTGGTGCTAGACTTCTCCAAGATTTATACACTTCTCACGTTATTTAATAGGTTCTAATAGGTTTCCCTCACTTGACAAAACTTTCCATTGGGTATATTGGTTTTTGGTTTTGTTTTTGTTTTTGTTTTTGTTTTTTGGAGACAGGGTTTCTCTGTGTAGCCCGGGCTGTCCTGGAACTCACTCTGTAGATCAGGCTGGCTTCGAACTCAGAAATCCACCTGCCTCTGCCTCCCAAGTGCTGGGATTAAAGACGTGCACCACCACTGCCCGGCCCATTGGGTATATTGTTGATGGTCTTTTGGTAATAATGGTATACTTTCATTTCAACAATTAAAAAGTAACTTGGTAATGAAATATACACATATATGATTCATCTGAGATGTTCATTGCATTACCACATACTTTAGAGTCATCACTTTCTGTTAAAATTGAAATGACACTGTAGGATTACTTATATGACAATATTTAACTTTTAATGTATTGGTAGCCATTTTGTAGCATTTTAGCATCAGAAATGACCAGGCTACTTTATATGGATTAGTGAGAATCATACTGAATTATCTTACCACTTTTAAAGCTAAAACTTTTCAGCGATGAGATACGATTGAGTTCAGTTTATTTCAGTTGTTTGGTTTTGTTGAGACAGTGTCTTGCCATGTGGCTCTGGCTGGCCTGAAATTTACTATGTAGCCCAGGGTGTCCCTTCAGTTTGTGTCACCTTCAGCCCCTGGATGCTGGCATTACCAGGTAAACACATCATACCACCTCCCAATCCCCTTTTAACTTCTTTATGTAAGGGTTTAGTATCTTAATTTATTTAATAAATTGATTGTGATTTTCCATCATAAAAAACAATCACGCCCCTGCTTTAATTGTCACGGACTAGTGAGAAATGAACAAGGCCAATTTAAAACACAAACAATGCAGCCATGCAGAGTGAAGGCCACATGAGTCATGGTGCCCAGCACAAATGAAATTTCACAGTAGTTCTAGTAGAAAATCATTCGGAGGAAATGGAGCCATGAGGGGACTCATAGTAGCTCAGGCTAAACTCAGAAGAAGCCAAGCAAAGCTATCACTTTATTCAAGGTGTAAGCATTATATATTAGTCTAGTTTTGTTTATGTCATATTAAAACCTCAAAATATTCTTCACAATGAACTTTCTTTTAGATTTTTTGTGTGTATATATTATATTTAATGTATTTTGCTATATTTAATTATATATTATTACATAATATATGTAAGCATTTTCCTACATGTATGCCTATGACTTCAGGGGTTAGAAGAGGGCATTGGATTCTCTAGAACTAGAGTTATAGATGGTTGTGAACCAGGGAATTGAACCTGGATCCTCTGCAGGACCAACAAGTACTCTTAACTGATTAGCCATCTCTCCAGGCCTATCAAGAACTTTTTATTAAAAGATTATTATTATTATTATTATTATTTTGTTTTGTTTTGTTTTTCGAAACAGAGTTTCTCTGTGTAGCTCTGGCTATCCTGGAACTCACTCTGTAGACCAGGCTGGCCTTGAACTCAGACATCTGCCTGCCTCTGCCTCCCAAGTGCTGGGATTAATGGTATATGCCACCACTGCCCGGCTAAAAGCTTAATTTTTAAAAAAAACTATCAGTGTTGTGCCATTTTTAAATCAGTTGTGCTGGGCTGAAGAGATGATCTACCTGTTAAAAGGCTAGGCTTACAGTAAAAAATGTAAAAATCAGTTGGGTTAATCACAATAATGAACTGGGGCTGGATAGGTGGTCCAGTTGTTAAAAGTGCATAGAGATCATCAGAGGACACAAATTTGGTTCTCAGCATCCATACTAGGTGGTTCACAGTCACTTATAACGCCAGTCCCCAGGGGAGAACCAGTGCCCTTCATGGGCACTTGGATCGCATGCACATACCCTTACATGTAATTAAACATAAAACAATGGTGACTTCAATTGGGCAAGTTAATAGGAGGAAAATCCGTTAAGAATAATGATCTCTAGTCACATAATTGCTCATGGTGCTCAAATCAACCATCAAAACATAAAATGTATAACACTCCCCTATCGTGCTTTTATACTTAGATGGATAAATTAGAACTAAGCCAACACTGGACATTTGGTTTCAGCAGCAGCTGTTACCTAGAACTGATGTTTCCTTCTTGGAATTTACCAGGTAATTTTGTTTTCACTAAACCTACATGCATGATTTTTTTTTTCTTACAGCTTTTTAAATTGTGGTTTTTAAAACTTGTAAAACTGGGGAGATGGCTCAGTGGTTAAGAGCACTGGCTGCTCTTCCAGAGGACTCAGGTTCAGTTCCCAGCACTGACATGGTACCTCACTCCTGTCTGTAACACCAATCCCATGGAATCTGATGCCTACTTCTGTCTTTCCTGGCACCAGGCATGTACCTGGTACACAGATATACATACAGGCAGAGAAATCATGCCTATAAAATAAAATATTAGAAAATTGAGCTTGGGAGAGGGTAAGGGCAAAGCACTTACCACACAACTGTGAGAACACAGTTTGGATCTTAGCACTCACAGAAAAGACAGCGGCATGGCAGCCGTACCCTTAACCCCAGAGCTCAGGAGGTGAAGACAGGAGATGCCCAGGGCAAAGCGATGCGTGTCAGGTTCAGCAAAGAGACCCTGCATTAGTAAATAAAGTGGAAGTGATCTAAGAAGGTGTGAAACACTAGCTTCCAAGCACAGGCGGGCACACACACAGAACACACACACACACCTACCTGAGCCCATACATACACAAAGATATACATTTTACCATCTTGACCAACTCAATATTATTAAGAGTATATGCAATGAGAGGCAACAAACCCCTAGGATTTTCCCCTTTGTGTTTAGTTTTTAATCAACTATTACTAGACAGCATTTATACTTAATTATATAGTTATATATATATATATATATATTTAAGAAATATTTCCATGAACGCTCTTTAAGTCCCTATTGGGGGTGAGGGTTCCAGGAGACTTTTTTTCTTTTTCTTTTCTTTCTTTCTTTCTTTCTTTCTTTCTTTCTTTCTTTTTTTCCTCTCTTTCTTTCTTTTTCTTTTCTTTTCTTTTCTTTTTTTTTTTTTTTGGAAAATACAAAATTTGAAATACACTAAGCATTGTGATATCTTTCTTTCAGTTTAATGAGCACTCTGCCAGCCCTCCTGGCTCTTCCCTGTGTTTGGCCTACCTAGGAGACTGGGCTGGAGATGACAATAAATCTTCATTTCTTAGGAAAGCAGAGCTTGAGAGCATAGCACGAGTCCCAACCCAAATCCGGGTTTTCTGTCTTTAATAATAGGTATAATGTGAACACAATAAGCTGGTCACATCATTCCCAGCATGCTTACAAATGTATTACCCTACCTGTGAGGCCCCACCGGCAGCTTCCCTTTAAAATCAGCACCATCACCAAGGTTTGCTGTTAATCATCCTTTAACCATCCTAGCTAATGCTGCCCAGAGCCTTGCTTCTTAGCAAGATTTAGCTTCGGGGAAAGAAGGCCGTCTCCAGGTACTGTGACTCTTCAATGACTTCTCTCTGACCTCGTTAAGAAAACAAACTAAAAAAAGAAAAAGAAAGAAAACAAACGAACGATGGTGATCAGCACCTCCAGAATGATTTCCTGGAAGCTTTAGGCTTAAAAACTTGTATTATCGACATTTTTATAAGGTTTCACTTTCTGTAAGAGGTTTGTTGTTAGAATCTGATGTTAGATCTGGGGTGGGGGGTGGGGGTGTCATTTAAAATTGGTCTGCTGAGATGGCTAAGTAGATTAAAGCACTTGCCCCAAGCCTCATGATCTGAGCTTCATCCCAAGAACCTTGGCAGGAGGAGAGAAGCAATTCTACAAAGTTGTCATACACACACACACACACACACACACACACACACACACACAAAACACACACCTAAAGATAGCCAAAGTCCCCACAAACGTTCCATAACCATGGAACACAAAGGTAGATGAAAACCCGAGAAAGGGTGGAGAGCTTTTGAGGATTTACCACACACAGGTACAACTCTAGACACACTCTTTCCTTCATCTCACCCTGTCTTAGTTAGGGTTCTCTAGAGTCACAGAACTTAGTCTCTATGTAGTAAAGGGATTTATTGATGACTTACAGTTTGTAGTCCAACTCCCAACAATCAACTCCCAACAACAGTCGCGGCAGCAGCTGTGAATGGAAGTCCAAGGATCCAGCAATTGCTCAGTCCCACAAGGCAAGCAGGCGAAGCAGAGAGAGCCTTCTTTCTTCCAATGTCCTTATATAGGTCTCCAGCAAAAAGTGTGGCCCAGGTTAAAGGTGTGTGCCACCACACCTTTAACCCCAGATGACCTTAAACTCATAGAGCTTTCTATGTTAATCCTATGAGATTCGTAGCCACTATTCCTCAAGGTCTCTATGCCAAGATTCAGGTCAGAAACTTGTATCTCTCAGCCTCTGGATTAGGGCCACAGGTGAGCCTTCTAATTCTGGATTGTAATTCATTTCAGATGTAGTCAAGTTGACAACCAGAAATAGCCACTACAAACCCTGACAGCCTCCTGGGAATCAGTCCTCTCTCTCTCTCTCTCTCTCTCTCTCTCTCTCTCTCTCTCTCTCTCTCTCTGTGTGTGTGTGTGTGTGTGTGTAGTTGGCTGTGACAGAGTAAAGTAACATGTTTAAGGTCATATTATGTGTAAGAGACTTGAGCTCGGAACCTAGGTGTGCCTGATTGACCCTGTACCACACAGAAGAATCTGTGAAAGCCTGCCGCAGCTTTGGCTTGGCAGTGTTGCAGGCCGCATACTGTGACTACAGAACTTGGACAGTACCAGTATTCAGTCATAGTTTCTTTACGCACCCTGGCAAGTTATCATTCTCTGCTCTCTTGCTTGTTTGTATATTTAGCAGAGAGGTTCATCTGCAGACATTCCCCACACCCTACTAAGCAGAGTGCGGAAATCACTTGCTTTGTCTGACAGGGTTCAGCTAGCCCTGCTGTGGAGCCGGTTTCCTCTCCTTCCTACCTGCAGTGGGCAGTGTCATCTGGCCCTTCTCCAGGTGTGGAGCTGGGCTGCTCTTTAGAGAAGTGTGATGGATGGCCAGTGGTGTGTGTTGTCATTTATTGGTTGAGTACATACATTCTGCAGTGCTGTTTCTCCGTTTCTTACATTCTGTCTCTGAACCTTTTATCTCATTTTCATAGTGATTTATAGGAGCCTTGAATACAATAATCTTAAAAGTGTGTGGAAGAAGGAATGGCTCTTCTGTTTATCAGGAACACACGCACACACTCACCGCCTGCTTCTTTGAAGATCATCAGTCAAAGGGTTATATGAAGGTCAGAGGCAGGAGACTGACTTCTTAACCTGATGAGCTTTCCCACTCTGGCATCCTGTTTCCCCAGCTGGATTTTAAGTAATTGCAGAACAAGAGTGTGTGTTACTTCTTCTATTGTGTATACTGCCTTGCAGATAGTAGGCTGTGAGTAAATAGTAGGAGATTCAGGTTGGTTTCTTTGTTGCTGCAGTAGCTGCTAAACTTCCCTTTGAATGGCAATTCGCTAGAAAAGATGACAAGACGGGATTGGGGCTTCAACCTCGACACTGGTTGTTTGAGACTCCGATTGGCTTGTCTTTTCAGAGAATGATGAGTAATATACTGGTACCCAAAGACTCAGCTCGGAACCTTGAACTTTTAAAACCTGACTGTGGAGATGCTCTGCTCACATAGGGACACACAGATCCAGCTCACCTCCCAGCATCCCCTGAAGCACTCAGACACTGGCCTTGGCCAGAAGTGGGTTAAACTGAGCTGGGCCTTTAATCTCAGCCCTTGGGAGGCAGAGGCAGGCAGATTTCTGAGTTCGAGACCAGCCTGGTCTACAGAGTAAGTTCCAGGACAGCCAGGGCTACACAGAGAAACCCTGTCTCGGGAGGAAAAAAAAAAAAGGTGGTTAAACAGCTGCCCATAGACACAGCAGGAGATGCCCAGATACGCCCCTTGCTGACGTAAATATTGGGCTTCTGCTTCCTAAAAGGCAATTTAGGGCCAGGCTGATAGATCCTAGGCATGGATACAGGAGTGTCATTCACAGAGGAAGCAGTCAATGACTTCACTTAGGGAAACCGTCTAAATGAGCTGCACAACTGCTTTCATAAGCAAGGTAGAGCAAACACAATGTAATCTTTCCCTGATAACTAAGGAGATTATAAAACCTAATCAGATGTTCAGAGAGCCGCGATGCTATCAGGAACATTGGTTGGTTGGTTGGTTGGTTGGTTGGTTGTTTGGTTGGTTGGTTGGTTGCTTGCTTGCTTGCTTGCTATGTTTTAAGACAAGGTTTTGTGCTGTTGGTAGTCTAGGTTGGCCTTGAACTCACCATTGTAGCCTGGCTGACCCTGAACTTTCAGAGATCTTCCTTTCTTAAGCCTTTCAAGTGCTGGAATTCCAGCTTATCAGGAACTTCTGATGGGTTCCCTTAGGGTTTCCATTGCTGTCTTGAAACACCATGACCAAAAAAGCAAATTGTGGGGGGAGGGTTTATTCTGCAACTCTTCCACATCATAGTCCACCCCTGAAGGAAGCCAGGTCAGGAACTCAAACCAGGCAGGAACCTGCAGGCAGGAGCTGAGGCAGAGGCCATGATGGGGTGCCGCTCACTGGCTCACTCCAATGGCTTGCTCAGTCTGCTTTCTTATAGAACCCAGTACCACCAGCCCAGAGATGGCTCCCCCATCAACCACTAATTAAGAAAATGCCCCACAGGCTTGCCTACAGCCTGATTTTTATGGAGACATTTTTCTTAGTTGAGGTTCCCTTCTCTCAGATAACTTTAGTTTGTGTCAGGTTGACATAAAGCTGTCTGGCGCAGGGGTCCTTATTCCCGCAGTAGATGAATCTGAACCACGGAAGCTGTGGCTAATTTGATCTCACTTGGGGAAAAATTAGATATGAGGTTGCTTTTGTAAATGTCACTTGACAACATTTTAAAAGTTGTATACGCAATGGCTTGTCCTTCAGTCTGTTGTGATGGGCCGAAGACGAATGGGCCTCATAGGCTCATATGTTCAAAAGCTTGGTCACCAGGGAGTGGCACTGTTTGAAAGGATTGGGAGGTGTGGCTTGACGGAGGAAGTATCATTGGGGGTGGGTTTTGGGTTTTCTAAGGCCCAAGCCAAGCTCAGAATCTCTCTTCCTGCTGTCTACAGATCCAAATAGAGAGCCTGAGCTACTTCTCCAGCACCATGTCGGCCTGAGCTACTTCTCCAGCACCATGTCGGCCTGCTGTCATGCTCTCTGTCATTGTGATGATGGACTAAACTTCTGAAATGATAAGCCAGCCCCAATTCAATGCTTTCTTTTATAAGAGTTGCCTAGTCATGGTGTCTCTTCACAGCCACAGAGCAGTGACAAAGACATCTGTTCAAAACGTTTTTTGTAACGAAATCATGTTGTCGGATGTCAGCTGCCCCTCTCTCCGGATGCCAGTTTCTAACCCTTCTCCCCTGGTGTCTTCCCAAGTGTGCATCTGCTGAGCTCCTAAGGATGGAGAGACAACCGGCACTGCGCTCAGTAAGACAATGTAAGCGCAGGAGTGACGGGCCAAGGCCCGTGCGTGCGTGTGGTAGGGGAAGAACGGTAGGGGGTTAATGCCTCCCTCGCACCACAGCTGGATCAGTTCTTAAGTCAAAGGTCAGGCAATATGTAAAGACATCCTCTCAGGCCAAGAGCTGGCTGGATAAGCAAGCTATCCTCATAAGTGTTTGCCTTGGCCATGTTCACAAATTGTTTTAGGAGCCATTGAGAATGAGCACCTTGTTTTAAAGGTTTATTTGAAACTATAGTGGAAGAAATTTCTTTCCAGTCACAAAGGAGAACACTGAGAATGGTTATTTTACACTATTGTGACTTGGGCCTTATAAAAATTAAGTGTAAGCTTCCTTAGTCTTTAGTTTGGGGTTCTTTATAAAACCTCCGAATTTGTGTATATTTCAGACTCAAGAATCTACCGCTGTGGAACCTACAGGAGAGGGATTTCAAACCAGGGAAACATAAGTTCTCTCGAGTTTCTGAGTAAACAAACTGTGGATAACAACAGATTGGAGAGTAAAATCAGTCCTTGAACTCCAGGAACCTTGACAGACAAAATGCAAGATGCTAAATCAGTCAGGTCCTGACTTTACCCAAACACACTTCTCTGGTTACAGAGAAAGAAGCCTTTGACCAAAGCCAGCGAGGTTCAGACCATACTGTTGTACCCAGATAAAGTCAGAACCAGCAGCGTTCGGCCCAAGGCCTTGCCTGGGAGTTGGCAAAGGCCCGGCAGGTACCTGCGGCCAGCTGCCACTCTGTGGTGAAGCTGGCAGCCAGGCTTAGAGCCAGCCTTTTCCAAAGCAGTCCTTTGATAACCCTGATTACATTTCCCTCGCTAGAGCCTGGGGCTGATTGAGCAACAGCCAACTTCTCTGGGTAACAAAGAGGAGGGAAAGTAATCCAAACACAGGTTTTATTATAAAACCAGGGAGTGAGAGAAGTATGTTTATTCTGTAAGATAGCACACCTGCTCAGGCCCGGGAGGCTCATTTCCATCAGTTGCCATGGCAAACTCGTTATACTTCAGGGCCATGTGGCTTTGTTTCCTTTTGAAATCTGGTCCTTGTCCTACCTTCTCTAACAACTCCAACACAATGGCATGGGAGCCTGCAACAGCATAATTGATTTCTCTGTCTCTCTATCAACAGTTCACATTTGTTCAGCACCGGCCTGAGTCTGTCTGCCTTCTCCTTTGAACTCCTTGCTAACCATGAAGGCATGCTTCGAAAGCTATCCTCATTAACATTCCAGGTCTCTCTTCCCTGTCAGCAACAACAAAGCCCGCATCAGTGGCCTCCTTCCTCCCTGCTTTCCTGAATGGCTCAGTTCCATGTTTTGCTGCTGATCCAGGTGCCCAGGCAAACAACTCTGGGCTAAGAAGCATGCAGGAGAGAGTAAAAATAGAACAGCAGCTTGGACGCATTCCAGAGCAGCTACTTCGTCTCCAGGCTTTGCACACTAAGCCTAATGGGATCCATCAGGCAGGAGTCCTCTTGCCCTCACCTTCCCCCTGCCCCTCCCCCCTCCCCAGCTGCCTTCCTCCATCAGCACCTTCCCGGTGAAGGGAGCCAAGGGAGGTCAGGCACGGGACAAGTAAGATGCGCCCTAGTGGTTTCAGCTTTCAAGCCTTAAGAGATCTGGGGGGCTGTGGTTATGCCTTCCTCACAAGCGTTTCTAGAAGAGAGTGAGCAGGCCCCGACCGTATTACCCCGGTCCAGCCACACAGGCCCACACTTCCCACTGTTTATCAGAGTCTCAGCACTTCTTGAACCATCCATAGGATGCGGGACCACGCCCAGACGCCCCCTGAGAAGGTAAATACGAAAGTCAGAAAGTCAGCTATGCTGACCATTGCTTCGGCAGATCCCCACCTGCCTGGCTTGATGCTAAGAGCTTGTGAGCAAACACAGTCACGCTGGAGGGGCGCTGACCTGCTCACCATGTGTTCTGAGTCTGAAACCACTTTTCAAGGGGAAAAAAGGTGCAAGACTTGGTATGAAGTTAGGAACGTGCTATCGCTTGGATGCAGGTCTTCCAGAATGCTAACTATACTGATTGGATTCTTCTTTGCTGTCTTATGCCTTGTGGTGAACTGTACTGTTTCTTCAGCCAGCCCTGCCCCCACACCCTCTCAAGGGCAGTTACCCAGGCATCTCTCATTTCTCCAGGCAGTTACCCAGGCATCTCTCATTTCTCCATATTTCTTCAAGTACACAGAACAAGGCAAGAAAGAGGAATTTCACAGTATTTAAAGAGTAAAAAAAAAAAATTTTAAAAAATTACTGTTTTTTGAGTGCATCGCGCGCGCACACACACACACACACACACACACACACACACACACACACCCAGAGCTTTAAAAGAAATTGATCTAATTGCAGATTTTTGTCTTCAAGCTTCAGGAAGGTTTTGAGGACTTTTAAGTTGGCCTAGGGTTCACGTAAAACCACTACAAACTAAATATGCCAAACCATGTCAAGAGCAGCCATGTTCCAGATCATCACGGCAATAATTAATCCCCGGAAGAGATTCTCCCAGCACAGTTGTGACATGATCATTTACTCTTGAAGCCACCAGAGGATATCTTCCCTCCGTTCTCGAACGTTCAGGAGGCTGTATTTACCTCAGGGAGGTGCTGTAGATAAGAGCACCAGTAAACCCCGGAAGGTTCCATAGGCTTGCCAGCCTGGAAGCTAGATCACTGGGGCTGTTGCCCTGGAGTGAACTTGGATGAATCAGTTTCTTTGGATCCTGCTTCCTTCCGGCATAAAACAAAGCCCAGGGTCCCTTTCAGAATGAAAATTCCATGACAGAAACGTTACTTTAAAATATCATTATTCTGCTGCTTCTTTCTTTTTGTTTGCTGTTGGGTTGTCTCATAGAGAGCTATCTGTGCTGGAAAATAGCACAAAACTCTGAGACGAGAGGCGTGGCTTCTTTGTAGTATTTTCCCATGGTGCAATCTACCTTCTCATTTCATCTGCTATTAGGAGAGGGTCTTCCAGATTCTTCTAGGCACAGTAAAGAGAAATAGAAAGACTCTCCCTGGGTCATTTCATTGATCGCAGGACTTTGCAATCTATCTGGCAAAGATGACGGTGTAGTGCTTGATGAAATGGCTGGTGTTAGGGAAAATGCTCTTGGCAAAACATCCCAAAACAAGGATGGAAAGTTCAACCCGGATAACGGATAATGTGCAGCCCTGTTAAGATGACTCAGAAAAGTCAAGTCTTCAGGGGGTGATTTCTGTAAGGGGATGAGGGAAAAGAGTAAGAGTGCAGCAGCGATTCTTCTGACCCGGGCTAAGAAAACACAGCCCAATGCTTTGATTGCAGCCAAGACATCTTTGATCTCTATAGAAGTTAAATTAGACAGGCAAGTGTTTTGAAGACAGTCACTGAAATTTAAAACTAGCCACTAAATACCAGAATATAATCTGAATCTATACCCAGTACACCTGACCCAAATCAGCTTATTATGACTAATGTCAGGGGTTACAAGGCCATTTTTATCAAGTCAGCTATATCCAATTTCTACCCTCAGAATATCTGCAAATAGATACACAAGGACCAGGATAATGTTTAAGTAAACCAGGTGTTAATCTGAGTATCAGTGTTCTAAAATAATTGTAAAAATTCCTTTGCTGGTGGTGGTCATCAGATTTCATAGACACTTCAGAGTCAAGTTGTCAACTCTAGGTGACTATGATCATGAGTGTGTGTGCTCACACTCGTGCGTGCACACGGGGGTGTTGTTTGGCTGTTAGACTGGTTTACATTTTCTTTGTTTTACACAGACTGCTTACCTACTGATAAGCTGTAACCTTTCAAGGACTGTTTGTGGCCCACGAGGGACTTTTTCCTTAATCACTTGGGATAGAATAGAAAGAACTAGTTGCTGAATGCTCTCGAAAAGTTTCTGGGGGGGGGGAGGGGTACTGATAATATTACATTGTAAATCTTTGCAAACTGAGAACGTTTCAAAGAAATAATTGCTGGGCTATTTCTGCAGATGTAGAATCCTCAGTAATAGTCTCACCTCAAACCGAAACAATAATGAGAAGAGAAAAAAAGACTTGAAATTTGAAATGCTTTCCAGGAGTTCAGAGTTGGCCAAACAAGAAAATCCTACAAGGTCTCAAGGGCCTCAGAAGTAATTACTATCTCCATACGGTCATACAGTCGAGCACTTAAATTATGTTAGTTTTTTCCTATGTAAAAGCATTTACTCAGTGTACATGTTGGTCATAAAGTAAACCAAACTGTATTCTTTGTAAGTCATTAGCAACTCTTCTCATTTTGTAGTTGAAAGGATTTGTCTTTTTCTCTAGTGACATCTGAGGGATGACTACCTCATAGCAAAGTTGAAACTTGTTTACTAAGTTAGGCAGAGAAAGGAAGCCCAAGCATCTCTTTGTTGACCTATTGGGCAGCAATGCCATCTTTTTCCTTGGGCAATAGTTTATTCAGATCACACACACATTTTCTAAATGTCTGTGTGCTGTTTCTTGGAGACCTGAATTTTTTATTTGAGGGTATTGCTAAGAACATTTTTAAAAGAAGGAAATATCTCAAGAGACAATGTGTCCGAGGGCTGTGGGTGTGCCTCAGTGTCAGAGCACCCAGGGCCCTAAAGTCAATCTCCAGCACTGGGGTCCGGGGGAGCAAGTTTTGTCAGATATATTGGGGCATGCTTCTCATCCCAGCATTCAGGTGCAGAGACAGCAGGATGACAAGGTGCAAGCCAGCCTGGGCTAAGCAGTCACAGGGCAGCCAGCCTGGGCTAAGGACTGACAGGGCAGCCTGACCTGCACAGTAAGACCCTTCTCCAAATCAGTCAGTCAAAACCGCTGAGGTGTAGTTCTGTTATTATGAATCAGTTCGTTTTCTGCTTTTTAAAAACTGGTTACATTTAAATTTGAGAAAGAAAATATATCCAGGTGTGGTGGTTTGAACAAGAATGGTTCCAAATTCATACATGTGACTGGTTCTCAGCTGGTGGACTCTTCAGGAAGCATTAGGAGGTATGACCTTATTGAAGGAGGTGTGTCGCTGCAGGTGGGCTTTGAGGTTTCAAAAGCAATGCCAGGCTTGCTTGCTCATGCTCTTGTGCTCTCTCTCTCTCTCTCTCTCTCCATCTCTCCATCCCTCTCTCCATCCCTCCCTCCATCCCTCCCCCCTCTCTTCCTCCATCTTTCGCTGATATAAGCTCAAAGCTACTATACCAGCACCATGCCTGCCTGCCTGCTGTCACATTCCCTGTCATGGTAACCATGGACTAAGCCTCCCTGAAACGGTAAGCAAGCCCCTAATTAAATGCTTTCTTTAAACCCGGTAATAAAATAGTAACTAAGACACTGGGTATGCTGGTGTTGTGTATGCCTGTAATCTCAGCACTTGAACGGACAAGACAGGAGGATCACAGTAAGTTCAAGGCCATCTTACTGTGTATATTGAATTCTGGGCCATCTAGAACTACATAGTAAGACTCCATCTCCAAAAAACATAACAGAACAAAACAGAAATAAAAACTAAAATTACATTTACCACCTGGGAGACGTGATTATAAAAAATAAACACCCCGTTACTTCTCTAAAGAGAATTTAAAGTTTAAGGCCCACATTTCAGACCTCCTAGGGTCATTAGAAATACCTTGCTCCATATGATTTTATAAGTCTCTCAAGTCCCAGAAAAGCAGAATGACTTGCTTAGGCACAGAGGTACTCAGGAGTGGGACAAAGATAGAAAACTAGACCAGAACGCTAGCGGTTCTGGGTGACACAGCCCCTGTTCCTTCATGCGTATACTCAAATAGTTTTATGTAAATGGCCAGACCTTTTTCTCTTCACGAAGGGCTGGGAGTTGAATCCTGGAGTCCTACATGCTAAGCAAGTGTCCCATCACTGAGCAAAACCTCCCATTCAATTACACTGTTTACAATTTGGATTGCTTTGTTAAAAGCCTCAACTGCAAGAGAAAGCCTTTCACGTTAAAAGGATGTGTAACTTTCTGGTTTTAATCCTTTTAGTACAGAGAACTCCGGCACATTTATCTACTACATATCTGACGAGCTTTGTTGATGTCTCAGGTCTGCCCGTTTCAGTATAAATTAATATGCCCACCTCCACTGAGATAAACACATTCTTACAAAGAATAATCATTTTATTATTTGAACATGATTCAGACTGGTCGAAGGACACAGCTCTGCCGACTCATAAAAGTAGCTGAAGTGATGAGAGTTGTTGTGGTCATCCACTCACTGAAGCACTGGAAGCCCTGGGAGGACAACTCAGACTCAGGAGACAGGGAACTCTGTAGAAGAGGTGTCACCCACCAGCTCAGCTAGAAGAATGCTGTGAGGACAGGCTGGCCCAGAGCTGGAGACGGTTGTCGTCACAAGGGTACCACCTGAAGGGTGGGCAGAGGCCCTCGGGGAGGGGCCACGTACTCCTCCTCGCGGAGCAGCCGCAGCAGGATGTTTTTCTTATTCTTGGGCCAGCTGTAGACGTGAGTGTTCTGAAGCCAGGTTGGCACATGCTCCTGTGGAAGGGAGGGCAGGAACAGAGGTCACGGGAGGGAGCGAAGCCTGGATGCCAGATCCAGAGCTCAGTTCTGAACAACTGTGGATGCCCTCCGTAGGTAGGTGTTCCCACCAGGCCGTCTTGGGAGCTGCTGGTTAGCTTTTGGAGAGTTTAACACATGAAGCACTTTTGGCTTCGGGTGCAAGCTGTGTATCTCATTATGGAAACCACATGTGTGCAGCGTTTTCTGTCAGTCTCCCGGGCTACCTGCCCTTTGCATGTGCTTTTCACCACCTCACATGAAAGGGGCAGGGTCGGGGTCACACAGAATGATGGGAATTCCCCCGTGGCTTTGGGGGAAGGATGCCAGGGCCTCGGGCTTAATCTAATTCATGATTCTTTCACTCCAAACTCAGCTCTGGCCTGAAGAGGAAGGAGCAGAACAGAGCTCAGAGCTGTGAGCCTGGGGTTCCACCGGCAAGTTCCGGTCACCCCCAGGACAGCCCTCAGGACTGTCCATGTGGAGCACATATTCTGGTGAGGAGAGACCATGAGAAGTCCAGCAGCAACACAGAAAGGAAATGTGGAATGCTGTTGTCGGGGGAGGAGTTTGCAGGACCTAGGAGGAGGCTTCAGAAAAGCCGCACAGTGATGGAAGTTGTTAGGCTTGGATGTTCAAAACCAACAGCACCACAGTGGCCACAACACAGCAAATACGAGCGGGCAGTGAAGAGGGCCAGAATTCTAGGGGCTGTGTTACACAGGCCTGGAAAGCACCATAAGGCCTTTGGTTTTCATTTTGAGATGAGCTGCCTTGGGGACGGTAGCATGAAATCAGAGCTGGCACTCGTGTTGAGTGCAGAAGATAAGCCATTAAAAGGACACAACTGTCTTGAGGAGTCAAAATCTCACAGGGAGGCAAAAACACCATTAACTGTTTTCTAGGTCATAGTATAGCAAGTAGCCAGCATGTCCCAAGCTCTCTGGCCATAGAATACACACACTCACACACACACTCACATACACACACACTTACACACACACACACACACACACACACACACACACACACACAATATTCATGAGCCATTCTAAACAATTACTCCCAGGGCTCCTAATATATACCATTGATTCAAAGTACTATAATTAATTGAAGCTCCCAGGAAAGGGACAATGCTTTACATAGGCCTGAGGGGAAGGAGAACCCCACAGGCTGGAGAGGTTGCAAGGGTTCAAGGATAACCAAGAGTTTACTAGGCATACGAGTTGGGAAAGGGCATTTTAAGGAGAGGGAATAGAGGGGCAGAGACCCTAGACAGAATGAACACGAGTGAGGTTTGCTGACATGGCCCCGTTATGACCAAAGCTTAGAGGCCCAGGTGATCAGAAAGGAGAATGAGTAAGTAGATACAGTGCTGTTCCAAAGAGCTTCATGTGTTATCATGCAAAGTGAGTCAGTGGGAAATGTCACAGAATTTTAAAACTAGAGAGATAGAGATTGGAGTTCTTTGATGGCAAAGCAGAAGGTGGATAGTATAGAGTCCAGAGGAGGGTGAGACCAGTAAAGAGATTTGCCAGTTAATAACTGCATGTATTGTTCATTGTCTGACCTTATGTATCCGGTACACATATATTGGTGTCTTAGTTAGGTTTTTCCATTGCTATGCAGAGACACCAAGACCAAAGCAACTCTTGTTCTTCTTCTTCTTCTTTTTTTTTTGGTTTTTTTTTTTTTTTTTTGTTTGTTTGTTTTTGTTTTGTTTTTCAAGACAGGATTTCTCTGTGTAGCCCTGGCTATCCTGGAACTCACTTTGTAGACCAAGCTGGCCTCGAACTCAGAAATCTGCCTGCCTCTGCCTCCCAAGTGCTGGGATTAAAGGCGTGCGCCACCACCGGTCCGGCTGACCAAAGCAACTCTTAAAAAGGCAAACATTTAACCAGGGCTGGCTCACAGCTTCAGGGGTTTAATCCATTATCATCATAGCAGGAAGCATGGCAGCCTGCAGGCAGGCATAGTGTTGGAGAAAGGGCTGAGAGCTGCATCTTGATTTGAAGGCAGCCAGAAAGGGACTCTTCCAGGCAGCCAGGAGGAGGGTCTCAAAGCCCATCCCCACAGTGCCACACTTCCTCCCACAAGGCCACACCCACTCCAGTCAGGCCACATCTAATATTGTCACTTCCCATGAGCTAAGCATGCCCAAACACCACAGCAGGGCTCTCCCTCATGCAGCATAGAGGTTCTAGTGCACTCCTGCCATCTAGGAATCCTTCAGACTGAGAGTGCACCCAAGCTCCGAGTGCTCTGGGCTGAGTCTGTTTCCTTAGCTTCTGTCTCCCCTTGGCCAGGCCTGGAACATTCTCTGATGGCTTGGCTCGTTTTCTCTAAAGGTGTCAGCATACCCTTGGGAATATGCAGAAAACCCTCATGGGCACCCCAGCCAGGTTCACTTAGAGAGCTGTGTGTGAGGAATCAGGCATTCTATAGGTGTGAGGAGGGTTGAGCTGCGTGAGGCAAAATATTCATGTGGAGCAGAAAGCCAAGTGTCCACACTTTGGCTCTAACATGAGAGCTAAGAAGCATTAGACGATAAATGCCCTCCTATTCTTGAGCATTTGCATACTTGATCCCCAGTTGGTGATGCTGTTTGGAGGGGCCTAGGAGGTATGGGCTGGCTGAAGGAAGTATGTTACTTGAATCGGGCTTTGGGGTTTCAAAAGCCACACTCCCTCTGCTTCCCATTTGACATTTGCAAGCTCAGTTGTCCAGTTCTAGATGCCACGCTTGCCTGCCGCCTCCCCTCCCTGGCATGACAGAGACGCACCTTCTCCCTCTGCAGTCACAAGCCACAGAGGAACCCTTCCTTCGTAAGTTGCCTTGTGCATAGTGTTCTATCACAGCAACAGAAAAGTAACTGCACATAAAACAGTCCTTCGTGTCCACGGACGGAAATCAGAACAGCCATGGTCCTACCCGATAACCCTTGCAGACTGCTCGGAGTCCAGTGCTCATGAGACTAGTTTATCTTGCTGGTGACACTTGTTATCTCTGCGGGCTGTCAAAGAGTTGACAAGATTTTTAATCTAAAATCCCAGGTATCATCAAACCAGATTTGAACACAAAGAGAATTATTGAGGCCTGATTGTTTGTCTGTTTGTCTGTTTGTGTGCTTACCTTCTTGGCATTTGGGAAGAGCACAGGGATAAATCTAAAGTTCATGCTTCCCTGATTTATGAACTCGATCTGCATCTAAAACCAAACAAACATGAAGACTTAATTCAGGATCAAAGACAAGTTGATGTGCCAACAACACTACCAGCCCACATGGCAAGTTTATTCTGGGTTGTTTATTTGAGTGTCATATTACTTAAAATTTTAAGCTTTCTCCATGACACATTATGCCACTTTTCCTTTATAGACCACTATGATGGCTATTGTTGGCTGTCAACCTGACTACATCTAGAATTAACTAAAAACTAAAAATGGGTGGGTACACCAGTGAGGAGTTTTTGCTTAGTTAAACCATTCACAGTGGGGCGTTCCACCTTCAATCCAGACCCTTTGAATGTGAAACCCACTTCTAATCTGGGCACACCTTGGGCTGGAAGCCTTTATAAATGGGAGAAGGAGGCATCTCTGCCTGCTTGCTCTCACTCTCACTAGCCCATCCACCCCTTCGCTAGATTGGAGCCTGCTTCTTCAGGATTCCAGTATATACTGAAGACCAGCTGAGACATCTGGCTTTGTAGATAGAATAGCTACTGGATTCTTGAACCTTCCATTGTTGGGCTAGCTGGACCAGAGCCTTTAAGCCTTTAAGCCATTCTAATAAAGTCCCTTTCTCTTGAACGTACTCTCTCCATATATACATATATACATATATACATATACATATACATATACATATACATCCATAAATACATATGGAGAGAGTTCTATCCTTCTAGAAAACCTTGAGTAACACAGTTACTGAAGATCTATTAAAAATCACTTTCTGGGGACCAGAAAGCTGGCATAGCAGGCACAGTTGTTTGCTGACATACCTGAGAACCTAAGTTCTATCCCTGGAACCCACATGGTGGAAAAAGAGAACTGACTCCCACAAGTTCTCCTTCAATCTCCGCTCTGTTTAGTGACTGTGTGTGTGTGTGTGTGAGTGTGTGTGTGTGTGTGTGTGTGTGTGTGTGTGTGTATTGTTTATTTGTTTTGAGTCAGGGTCTCACATGTAGCCTAGACTAGCCTGTAATTCACTACATAGCCCAGGTTGGGTTTGAACCCACAGCAGTCCTCCTTTGTCAGCCTCCTGAGTGCTGATCTGGGTTTTAAAGATTAGGAGTCGACAGGAACTGGGTTACCTCAGTCCGTAAAGTAAGACTATGTGCCCCTCTCCTAATGCTTTAGTGTATGACTTTATGTTATTTGCCTTCAGCTGCCAAGTATGAGAGTATTCCTAATATGGAAATGAGTAAAGGCTAAGACCTAGGGTTGGTTGGCTGTTGAGCAGGGCACCACTGATACAATTTGGACAATCCTCCCAAAGCTAGTGAGCAGGCAGGAAGGAAAACTGCGAACCAGAGGACAGACAGCAGGAAGAGTGTGATACTCAAGATTGGGGCTATCTGGTCTGCTTCGGGGAGTCTGCAGGACAGTGGCAGGAGAGAGATCCCTGGGCATGAAGAAGGTTCTGGTCGGGTAGACAGAAGTGGGGAGAAAGCGAGGGCAGAGGGCATACGAGCCTAGAGATGAGGATGTGTGCTGACTATAGCCTGGAGATGAGGATGTGTGATGACTACAGCCTGGAGATGAGGATGTGTGTGTGCTGACTACAGCCTGGAGATGAGGATGTGTG
>JADRCD010214664.1:0-11711 GCA_019843815.1 Montemys delectorum | reverse complement strand
GTTTGGGCTTGTACCACAGTAAGAGCCAAGATTTTAAACTCTACTAAATACAAAACAAACAAAAAGACTTTGTATATTTATGTTCATTTAGGAAAATACCAGTAGTAATGTATTATTTTGAAGTATACAGTTAATATGTTTGGAGTTATTTAAAATTTATATTGAGAAAAATGTATTTTCACTATTGCTGTAGACGAGCATCTACATAAGACTGTTAAATTGATTGCTGTTTTATATCAAACAACTTTTATAATACTTATTTGTATTATAGTATTTTATAAATTTTAAGGAATATGACAAAAAAGATATTGTAGGTATTGAAGGGTGGGTCTCTGGGAGGAGTTGGGGTACAAAAGGGAAACAAGAATGTGATTTAATTCTATTTACTTAAAATATATTTTTAAATGTTAACAAATTAGATAAATTGAAATCATGTCACTTTTCTCATCATAATCCAATAAAAGTTTAAAAAAAAAAAGCTTCCCAATAAATGGTGACTTCCCTTCTGGTTACCCTGCTTTTGTTCATACTTTCCTATTATCCATGTTGATCACACTGAAAACACGACCCTTTGACCTTCCCTGCCTGTCATCAGCCTGCGTCACTGTAGAGCACTGTTAATTTGTACTACACAATTTCTCGGGTCTTAGAGGCACCTGACAAAATGCCTCTAGATTATTTTCTGAAATGTCCCTTTCAGACTGGGCATGGCAGCACACACTTTAATCACAGTACCTAAGAAGCAGAGGCAGGTAGCAGATCTCGGTGAATTTGAGGCCAGTCTGATCTACAGATCAAGCTGCAGGCCAGCCAAAGCTACATAGTGAGACCCTGTCTCAAAAAAAAAAAAAAAAAAAAAAAAAAAAAAATAAAAAAAAAAAGCAAACAAATAAACATTTCAATTTGTTAATTAAAAAATCAGACAAAATATCCCTTCCAGTCTCTACTTACCAGGGAAGCAAGCTTACATTTCAGAACTTCCTGGGTTTGCCTAAATAGCCACTATTGTCTCACTTCTGGTTCGAATTCCAACATCCTTAGAGCTTATTACTAGATGGCCTACCTTTTCCCTTCTTGTTAAAATCATACCTGGTCCATGAAACTTTCTTGCTTTGCTCAGTGGGGAGGGCATGTGTATGTGCTCATTTGGTCATTCTGTAACTTACTCACAAATGTGTCCTCAGTAGTTACTATATGCATAAAGAAATAGAGTCTAAGTGTTTACTACATGCCATAAATAGAGTCTAAGTACTTACTATATGCCTATAGAAATAGTTTAAGTACTTACTATATGGCTATAGAAATAGTCTAAGTACTTACTATATGCCTATAGAAACAGAGTCTAAGTGTTTTACTATATACCTATAGAAACAGAGTCTAAGTACTTACTATATGCCTATAGAAATAGAGTCTAAGTGTTTACTGTATACCTATAGAAATATAGTCTAAGTACTTACTATATGCCTATAGAAATAGAGTCTAAGTGTTTACTATATGGGCATAGAAGTGGAGTCTAAGTATTTACTATATGAGCATAGAAGTAGAGTCTAAGTATTTACTATATGCCTATAGAAATAGAGTCTATATTCTCTCAACCTATAGAAATAGCACTGAGAATAAACCAAGATCCTCCTGGCTTTCTTTTTAAATTATTTTATAAATGATGGACATTCTTTTATTAATTCACAAAGACATGGTCTGGTGGCTGGGAATACGGTCCAGTCAGGAATATGCCTTTATGTAAGCATGAGACCTGTACTTGAGTCCACCAGCAAACACATGAAAATCTAGGTGCAGTAGTACACATCTGCACTGCTGGCACTGGGGAAGCAGAGAGGGGGGCTATGGGGGAAGAGCCCTGGAGCCCACGGGCCAACTGAGAACAAATGGTAAACTCCAGATTCATTGAGAAACCCTGTCTCAGAACATAAGGTGGAGTGTGATCAAGGAAACAGCTCCCATCTATGTCTGGCCTCCATGTGCATGCATACACATGTGTACATACATTTGCATGTATGAACATATGCACCCACCCACATGTACATGTACCCCCACATAAACACAGGCTTGAGGTAAAAAACTATAACTGATCTCTCTTAGCTTCTTCTCTGCTGACATATGGTACAGTTTATTCATTACAATGCTCAATAATTTTCTTTGCCTAGTGAATTTTTTCTTGAAATCCTTGGAAGCTGTAGCAACAGTTTTGAATGTTATTATCATCCTATATAAATAGTATACCATGGCCAGAAATTTAAATGTAAAATTAAATCTAAAATAAGAGCAGAGAATTCCAAAATAATTCAAATGCCTATATGAAAATTTTACATCTACTTTAACTGATGAATCTGATTGGTAAGACAAAATATATCTACCAATCATAAATTAACAATTCACAATAAGTAATTATTTCACCAATCAATCAAAAATAAGCAAATTAACAAATCTTCTAGATCCGATCTGGACTTTAGCTTCCCCACATAAATTCTGCAAACCCAACCAGGCTATTAATATTATCCCACAGCAAACGGGGCATGGTGGTACAGGACTATAATCCTAACACCATGGAGAATCCTAGGCAGGAGGATGAGAAGTGCAAGCTCATCCCTGGCTACACAGGGAACTTAGGGCCACCTAGGATACATGAGACTCTATAAACATGTTTATATGTGTGTGTATGTGCAGACACATGTGAGTCCAGGGAAGGCTCATCATAGAGATCTAAGAATGCAAAAGTCTTAAGAATCTAGAATCTTCATTCCAGGGAGAACTTGTCTTTTAGTTTTCAGTAGATGTGGTGCAACTTACAGAGACATTTTCAGATTAAAGTTATGCTGTAATTTCCCTCTGCTTAACAACTGCATGAGGACAACAGTCTCTTGCGCTGACCTCGGAGATAAAGGGCATTCCCCTGGTGCCTCGTTAATAACAGCAGCTCAGCATTGTATGCCAATACACACAACTCTTTTGATTCCAACAAGACATTTAAAGAAAGAAAGAAAAATATTCCTAATAAAAGCATCAAACCCTTGATCCAAGTATCCTTTCTTGGTTTATGTGGTGTACTGACTCCCGTACCTGTTGAAGAGACTAGCTTTTGTTTTTGAGACTGTACTTGAGAAATCTCCCTAAGATGTTTTTAGTGGTAGTGTTTAAGACTGAGTCTCCCTCTGTAGCCCAGGATAGCCTGCAGAGCCTACAATAGTTAGACAACAGATAATAATCCCCATCTCAACCCTCCAAATGCAGGAATTATAGGCATCAACCACCACACCTGGCTCCACAACGTCTTAGATACTGAAAAATACAAAAGAAATGAAAAATCTTTTAAAACTACAAGACACAGCTTAGGATGTTGGTGTATTCCAATGATCCTAGCACTTAGAAGGGTAGAGCAGTAGTGTAACCTGCATTTTATGGTGAGTTTTAGAACACTCTGGGCTATCAAATAAACCTACCCCAAAATATCAATCACTAAATGAAAATGAATCCACTCAATACAGTATATTCTAAGGGGTACGGCATTTAAAATACTTCTCAATAAACTTCACATGAGCAATTAAGAGTCAGCAACTCTCTGAGTGTGGCATGATTTATTCATGGTCTGTACTATTATTCTGGCTTTCTTTATATTTTCTGAGATCTTTGGTACAAATATAGGTCAGTGATTAGGTTTATTTTTTTGTAATCATTAAAACAAAACAAAACAAACAACAACAACAAAAAACTCCTCAGTGGTGGCAAGAACTCCTAGGATAATTTAATATGAGTCTTAGTGTTCAGATGATCTTAACATATGAGCTGAGATGACCCAACAAAAACTGGGCTGATGTCACATGAAAGGCACTAGAGATTGTCACCAGCTTCCTATGTCCTGCCTAAGTGCCTGTTTGTACTGACAAGAATAAATCAATAGATAGTAATATAATTTTTAGTCAGAAAATATAAAGATGATGGAGAGGAGAGGATGGAGGGAGGAGGGGACACACACATACACACACACACACACACACACACACACACACCACATGCATGCACACAGTGGAGAACATATCAGAATGGGAGCCTGTACACCTGAGAACATCAGCAGTTGTCATTGTACCTTCACACCTGAGAACATCAGCAGTTGTCACTGCACTTCAGTATCAAAAGTCTCACTAGGGAAAGCAAGCAGAGCCTGTCTGACCCCCGAGGCTGCAGCAGCAGCTCCCTGGCTGTCACTGTGCCATACAAAGAACATGTTGTATTATACCATAAGCCCTTATAGCTTCTGTTTGCATTATCATGAGAAAACACAAAAGAAGAAAAGCCAAGAGGTTCATGAGTGTTCAAAAGGTATACACACAAAAGAGAGACCGGTATGAAGGCTTGGCCCTATCATTCCATGCCATGCTGAAAACTACAAATGTTAAAGGACAAACAGTAAGAAATGAGGACAAGATTCCCCAGGAAGCAACACCTGATGTGCTTTCCAATGTGACTGCAAGAACGGAAAGGACAGACAATAGAAAGTCTCAATTAAAACACTGTACCCAGGGAGAAATGTAAGTACTGAAAGCCATTGACATTTGTGGTAGCCCATCCCAATAACTAGTACTTGGGGAATGAAGGTAGAAGGAGCCCGAGTTCAAGGTTATCATCATGGGCTACACAGTGAGTTCAAGACAGACATTATCTCAAAAACCCAAGCAAACAGAAACAAGACAGAAACAGTCACTGAGACAGCAGCTGGGAAAAGGGAAGTCTTGAAGAAGTTGTTACTGATACCAGCTTGCTGGAAAGATTAGGAGAAACCCCACAGAGGAAAGGCTAATAGGTCAATAGGTTTGAGGCTTCCATGGCCAGTGTAGTACCCACTAAACTGAAGCCATCCGTGACTTGCCAATACTTGGTGTGAAAGGAATCCCTCACTTCCATTAGGAAAACCTCGAGTGTTTTCAACAAAGGTGAAGTGTGAGCAAGTTAGGCCTTGGAACACAAGGAGACAGAACATGTGAGGAAACGTGCCAGGTGGCCAACAAGCTGAAGGTGGCAGATGTCCGCGTATAGCCTACAGGGCCCGACCGCAGCTCTCCATAAATACCTGCTCACAGTCACTGAGGGCTGTGAGTCAGTCAGGAAAGCCACCCTTGAGGATGCTTCTGAACACTCTCATGTGGCCTTATAGGCCTGCAGAAAAGACTGTTCAAATGGCCAGGCATGATGTCGCATGCCTGTATCACAGAACTAGGAAGACTGAGGCAGGAGGGTTAAATGTCAGGAGACAGTGTGAGTTACACAGTAAGGGCTGGGGATGAATGGACAAATGGAGGAAACGAATAAAAAGAGCAACAATGCACTCAGATCTGAACAAGGCCTTCCTCAGCATCTCCCCATCACCTCAAAATGTACACTTGCTGTTCTAGAAACCCAATTATGTCTGCTGCAGCAAAGAGCTTTTGTTTTTAACTGTGGCCATGTATGGAGGTCAGATGTCGTGGCCCATTCCTTTAATATCCATACTCAGGATGTAGAGGCTGGCACATCTCTCTGAGTTCAAGGCCAGACTGGTATGCACAGGACAGCCAGAGCTACGTAAAGTGACCCTATTTCAAAAACAGAACAGCAGCAAAAATGGATGGGTGGCCATCAGGCATGGTAAAAGTCAGTCGATATCCCTAGTCGTCACAGAGGGACATGTCATAGTCACAGTGAGATGACGCTGCTCACCCACTCAAATGACTGTTAAAAGGACACAAGACACTAAGGATGTGAAGCCAGAAAGTAGGTCTTCTACTGTTGGTGAGAGGCAAATACTCCATTTTGGAGAGTTTGGGGGATTCTTAGAATAGTTTATTATATTCTCACCACACTATCCAGCAATCTCACCTCTAGCGTGACTTGAAAACAGGTGAATGCAAGCATATGCTCACCAAATCGCTCACAGCAATATCTGGAGCACTACTCAGAAGTGCCTTAAACTAGAAACTACTGAAGCAGCCTCTTTCTGATGGATGAACCGAAAGGCTGTGATAGGTCCATGCAGTGAAAAAACTCCAAAGGAAGGAAGGAAGCGCTGGCACAAGCTACACACAGACTATCCTGAGATTCATCAGGCAACAGAGGCCAAACCAAAGAGGATACACACTATGTGATTTTATGTTCGATGTTACAGAAAAGAAAAAGCTAGACAGGACACAGAGCAGTGGTTTGGGAGATAGGGGAGATGAACAGGAAGGGATGTGAAAGAATTTTGGAGGGTGGTGGTGCTGTTTATAATCTCACTTTGGTTATTAATGACTCTCCTAAACATGAGGAAGAGCAGATTACTGCATGTAAAGTAGAGTTCACTTTTTAAAATGCTAATGGTATCCGTTTTTTCCCAGTATTGCCTCTATGCAGTTATCACAGGCTCCCTGAGAAGCCTGCTTGTCACTCTGCCATTAGCCTGTGGCTGTCCAGAAGGGTGACTTAAGACACACCCCAACTGTAACTCGTGCGATCTCAAGGCTGCAGGCCTGCCTCTTGATTGCTTTCCTTGTGAATCATAGTTTTCTGTTATGTTCAGTATCAAAATATTTTCTATAAAATTGACTGGAGTGACTTGTGAGTGTGGATAGTAGCCAAATAGACCGTTTCTCTTTTTCCTTTCTCTGTATCAGACATAACATGCACTCAGTCTGCTCAGAGAGTACAACTAACTTGGCACCAGTATATGGCTGACAGGTGATCACTATCTCTGGTGCTGAAATCTGCTTCCTGGGGGTGGCAGACTCTCTAGTTTGTTTTCTTGGGATTGGCTCTGCTGTTATCTGTAGACCTAGGAGTCCACTCTACAGTCACTATCCCCTACAGGGAAACCGTGGCATTTCCTCCCTACAGTTCAGCTCCTGCTTTTGTTTCTGTTGGAATGTGAGAATTTAAGGTCCCTGATTGGCCACTAAGACCACTCTGGATCATTCAGTGCAAAATTGACTGAGATGTAGAATTCTGAATCAGGAAAAAAAAAGGTAGATATTATTAATACAAACCTGGGTCCATAGGAGTATCAGTAGAAGGGTGAATATCATTGAAAAAATATTTTGGGACGAAGAAACATGTCATAAGCATACATTTTCAAGAAATCATCTTGATCTGCAGAAAACATGAAGTCTGGAAATGAAGCTGTGCTTAGCACTGTGATTGCCATCTGATTGGCCATATAGTTTAAGAGTGTTGGACATGATAGCTGACTTATGAGCCCTCAGTCATTTCACTAAAACACCTGCTCATGATAGCACGTGTTTTCCCCCCTAAGCTTGGATTCTTAAATAGGCCTTAGTTTAAGAAGAAAGGAGTGTACTTTCCCATTCTAAATGCTGTATTCACCAAGGTAGGTCAGCCAAGTACATGTTGCCAACCAGTTTTATCATGTACCACAAAGCATAAGCTATGGCTGCCACTTTGGCTCATTATAAGCAATACAGACAAAGCCCAGGTCAGGAGGAACGCCAGGCTGAGAACATTTCCACAGGTCAACATGGTGATAGCAGGGACAGTTTCCTCTACCCATTTGGAGGGGTTCCAGCATTATAAAGCAGGTTAAGAAACGTTATCTGACTTGGTTTTCACAGTGAGGTAAGGTGAGTGTTAACATACAAACAATGACACCAGGGGTTTACAAATCACATGTTGGATTCTACAGCCACAGAGATGGGAATCGGGAGCTCTCCCACTAAAGACTGGAAGCTTAGTCCACCCCAACATCCACCCCAGGCAGGTAGCCTGAGAACTCTCGACCTGGAGCAAAGAAGGTAAACATGAAAATTGCCAATGGCTAGAGAGGGGAAATTCTGCTTTCTCTCACAGGACCTCCTTCTCCACTGAAAACTCACAGTTTAAGTAACTTGACTGTCACAAGATTCTTCCTTCTCTCCTTTGCCCTTCCATTCCTTCCTTCCCTGCCTTCTCTTTTCTCTCTCTCATATTTCCACCTCTCCTTCCACAGACATCAACTAGACACCTGTCTGTGATAAGCACCTACACTATGAATACAGAATACAGAAACAAACTCAACATGGCCCTACCTTCAGAAAACCTGCAATTCAATAGAAATGCATGACAATAAATAAAATGTCATACATACTCTAAAGGAAAGAGGAATATAGAGTGGATATACAAATAAAGACTGGCAGGCTAGAGAGAGGGCACAGCAGCCCTCTCTAAGAACACTGGCTGCTCTTCCAGAAGACCAAGGTTTGATTCCCAGCATCCACACAACAGCTCACAATCCTCTGTAAGCCCAATCCCATGGCATTTGACATTCACTTCTGGCCTCTGCAAATATCAGGCATACACATGAGGGACAGACATGCATGTAGACAAAACACCTGTACTCGTTAAATGAATAAATATAAAACTTTAAAAGACTATAAACAACTGGGATGTGGCTCAGGCAGCAGAGTGCTTGCTTAATATGCACAAAGTCTTGGGTTCATAAACTGGAAATTCTGGGACATACCTCTAATCTTAGCAATCAAGAGGCAGAAGCACAGGGTCAGAAGTTCAAGGTCATCCTTGGCTATATAGATCTCTCAAATTCCAGGCCAAGGACCCGAGCCCAGTCACCATCAGAGAGGCTTTCTCTGGCAGCTGATGGAAGCAGATGCAGAGACCCGCACCAAAACATTAAGCAGAACTCAGGGAACCCTGCAGAAGAGGCAGGAGGAAGGATTGTAGGAGCCAGAGGGGGTCAAAGACACCCAGAGAACACAGCTCACAGAATCAACTAAGCAGGGCTCATAGGGGCTCACAAGGCCTGCATGGGTCTGGGATAGGTCCTCTACATACATGTTGTGGTTGTCTAGCCTGGCATATTTGTGGGACTCCTATCAATGGGGGTATCTCCAGCTCTTTTGCCTGCTCTTGGGACCCTTTTCCTCCTACTGTGGTGCTTCACCCAGCCTTGAGATACACACACACACACACGCACACACTGGAAGGCCTGCTCCTTTTTGAAGGGAAACAGAGAAGTTGGGTTCTAGGGAGGGAAAAAGGGAGGCTGTGGGCTGGATGTATTCTATGAGAGAAGAACGTATGAATGGTCAGGTCTAGGGCAAAATACTCAAAGCCTGATGTGGGTGGAAGGAGGTGGTGCTCGAGTCAGATCTTATAAACGGAGTCAGTATTTCCCAGATGGCCTGGCACACTGTTGGTGTGACCTGTGTGGCTAAGGTCAGTCTTTCTCTAGTGTATGGTAACTAACGAAGTAAGCAGGAGAATGGTGAGGTTGGAAGCTCTGGGCCATGCTGAAGAGGGAGCAAGGCTTCTGTTTCCTTGCAGGATCAAACTAAACTTCCATGTTCTAAGATCTTCACAAACTTTAAAGGCGTATCTACAACAAATGCTGGTTCATTTCAACTGCTGAGGTATAACTCAATTCTTAGAATATTGCTATGTAAGTTTGGTTCTCACAGACCTATTAATAAGAAAACACTACATTTGCTAGTGACTAAGTGATATCTTAATTCTGTTGTAAATAAGCAAACACCTCTTTGGAAGGGCACTAAAATATCAAAATAAGTACAGAGTAGGTGAGAACATGACAAACTCTTCGAGAGCGCTCGTGTGTGTGTGTGTGTGTGTGTGTGTGTGTGTGTGCACACTAGCACATTAGCTTCCCTCAAACTCTCTATGTATCTAAAGACAAGCTTGAACAGGTCATCCTTCCCCAAACTTTGGGATTACTGGGAATTCATGCATGTGCAAAGCATGTTCCGCCTTTATAACACCAAGCATCAAACCCAGAGTTTCATGCATTCTAAGTAAGTATTCTACCAACTGAGGTATATCCCTAGCCTGAAAACATATTTAAAGACAAAGTGAAGTAGTTTTAATTATTAAATATTAGCTGTCTTTCACTCAGCCAACTAAACTAAAGCTCTTATGAATGAGTAAGCAGAGTGTTTTAAGACTACAAACGTCTCTAGTTTCTCAGGTTTAAACACCAAATAGGTTAAGTAAGTGTCATTATTTTGCTTTGATAGCCAGTAAACACCTTTCGAAATCTGAACATGAAAACCAGGGTAAACAAGAATCTGGTCACTATGCTTGCTGGTGAACCCTGGACTGAGTCCACTGGTCACTGAACAAGCAGTAATGGTGGGAGATAGTGAAAATGAAACACTGAAGGAAGCATGGGAATAAGATGATCAACCAGCCCAACAAAGTCAAGACAAACCCCATCCCTGGGCAATACAGGGAAAATGAGGAAGGAGACAGAGCCACACCCTCCTAGAGAAACTGAAGCGCAGTGACTGTGTGTGTTTAACTTTAGGAAAAAATGACTGAAGATAGGAACTTAGGGTGGATTTTTCTCTTCTCAGTGTCTTAAGACTACCAATTTACTAGAAACTTTTATTAGGACACCCCCCCACACACACAGAAAATCAAACCAGCAGGTACATTTTATTGAACATGGCACAGGTGGTATGTAAACAGACATGCATCTGGTCCATCAGTGGGGGTTTGCTTCTGGACTTGATCTCCACATATAGGAAGAACTGCTACCAGTCAATCCAAATATCAGTAAGAAACCATCACAGACGGCAGCAAGTGGGCAAGGGACAGTCTCCTCTGTTCAGGGCTTCCTGTGTAGGCCATGAGCTTGATTCCTATAGGGAGAGGGGTGCTGGGAACATGCACAAAAGGAGACCAGAGATGACATTGCCCCTCCTTATGGGATAAGCCAGAGTGTGGTTTCACTGCAGATGCTTGGCCACTTCCCTGGAGCGCCGAGCATGAGTAGTCAAGTCCAGCACGACATGCTCTAGGATCTGCTGTCCCATACACGGTTTCCTCCTTCCCTTGCTCTCCAAACACCCACTCCTAGTAACTGTGTTCAGGAACTCTCTTAATAAACCTGCCTCACATTAAGCACCCGGTATGTGGACTTTCTCCCACACACATAAAGCTTAATCCATATGTCAAAAGCAGTATCTGGAAACCAGGAGACTTACCTAACTCTACATTTCTACAAGCTGCCAGAGCTGTAACTCAACTACAGAGCAGCATGGCTCTAACACACCACACTTTTGACATTGTACCATAATGCTGTCCTCTATCTAGTACTTTATACAATTACACTTTCTATAATCTTTTTCATTCTCCACTGAGACATATAATCATAAAATATGTTAATGCCTTTTCTCAAGTGACAGGGTCAGAATGGCATGCCTGTGTCCCAGTGAAAGCCACTCAGCCTCCTCCTGCCCCACTCTCTTTAGTTACAAAGTATAGAAAACAGCAGCTCTGCAGTGCAGGGCTATTGTGAAAATTAAGATTAAAGACAAGCAGCAACTGAGCAGTAAGTGCTTCCATTTTTTTCTGTCTTTTTAAAAGATTTTTATTTTTAATTGTGTGCATATGTGAGGGGGCAGGGTATATTGAATGCAGGTGCCTGCAGAGCCAAGAAGAGAGCTTTGGATTCACGGGAGCTGATGTACATACAGTTGCAGGCTCTCCAACCTGAGTGCTAGAAACTGAATTTGGGTCCTGCACAAAAGCAGCACACAGTCTTAACCAGTCCAACGAGCCACCACTATTTCTTAAACTTCTTTTAAAGTGGTGAAATAATTGCAAACAAGAAGTTTATATTGCATGGACAGAGAGTGTAGTAGCGAGTGTAGCTGCTTCTAGCAATGCTCTGTATTGTTCTGTGTAGCTTAAACTACACTCCTTTACAATCAAAGGAT
>JADRCD010214663.1:0-10051 GCA_019843815.1 Montemys delectorum | reverse complement strand
CTCTGCTGGAAAAGCATCAGAAAATCCAAGGATGGCTTGCATGATGGTTCTCTTTAAACCAATGTTTTCATGACATCTAAAATAATGCCCACCATTTATAAATTAGTGAGAACAAAGGAATAAAGAAGAAAAGAAAGACTTGGGCTCCTTGGGACTTGACTTGGGGAGAAAGCAGAGGGCTGCAGTGCTGATAGGCACTGTGCCATCTCCCTCCTTGCCAGCAATGCTTACCTACCACTCTGCCCTAGGAAACAAAAGGTCGTGTAGGTTTGGCCAGCAATAGGGATATTTGTTTCTGTGGACATTCTGCACCCCAGGTTATGGTCATGTGCTTAGTAGAGGGGTAGAGAAAGCATTGTATTTGGTCCCACTGGCTGCAGTGGCAATGTATACATGTAACTTCAGTTAGTTTGAGAATATTAAATCACAGAGTTTTGAATGGTACCTGTCACCCTGTAATTCATGAGTAAAAACTGTCAACATGCTACTAGGCTCTGAATAAATATAATTGTTGTTACCACACAGAGACAGCATTGGAGCCCTGAAGCCTGGATCTGTGCTGTCAGACTCTAGGTGTCCTAGTCTAGAAGAGGCCAGATAATGGATCTGTCACCTTGTGTAGACAGACAGGGCACAGTCAACCAAGGAAACACGTGCAACACATGCCTAAAGACTCTCAGAGGTATAGAGTGCACAACAGGGTGAGTCTCCCTGTTCTATGGCTTCCAGCCACAAGATACCTAATACCAGGCTGCTCTGAGACCCCTGGCCCACAACTCATGCCTTGCATGCTTCATAGTCTGAGCCTGTCTACAGGAAAGCCATAATGCCATCACAGGACCATTTCTGTCTGCAGCTGCTCTGGGTGCAGATATATGGCACCTGTTCTCAGCTTGTAGTGACAACCCATAATCTTCTGGACATCTCCTTGTTATGTGACACTATTCCTAGGGACATGTAAACAAATGTCTATCTACTTAATACAGATAGAAAATGATCAAGATAACTATGCCATCAAAATCCAATTTGATGAACTGGGGCCTACCATATTTTCTTGAATACCAAAAAGAACATGGGCCACCATGTATTAGAAAAGAAGGTTATGAGATTCGGAATCAATGGCTTTAAAAAAAAAGGCCCTAGCTTGAAGCTGTGTGTCAGAGCTCGTCACTGCCTCATTTGACCCAAACTAGTGTGGTCCAAGAATGTGCTGGAGGCTTTCCCTCCCACTCAGGAATGCCTCCATCAGCCAGTAGCTGGAGAATCACTGCCATTAAATAAATTAAATAAATCAACCTGTTGGTTGTGGAGAAGTCACACTTCGAAATTATGGTCTAATATGAACATAGAGAAATTTATCTTTCTCCTTTTATTGGTGAAAGGTCCACTGGATGTTGTCCTTTCTAGGGATAAAGATGGTGGCTCTAAAGGCTATGGGCTTCCTCTTTAAGTCATGGATGGCTCAGGCTGTAGTGTGACTATGACTGAGTGTGGCTGTAAAGAGAAAAGGCTCTGAGCAGGTCACATCCAGGTAGGGGGGAGTGGGCAGCATCCATCAGCTGCCTGGAGATGCCCTGACTATCTGTGATCTTCATTTTACCTCAGGTAAAGGGAGAGGCTACATAATCTTCCTCAGGGCTGTCTATGACAGGCATCCATGCTGGGTGCTCTTGGGGTTTTCTGAGTACAGAGTAGCCATCTGGCAGAAATGTAGACAGTTTGTATGTCTTCATGGAGTTCGTGAATGGGGTTCCTGCTGCATGTTCTTACAAACTCAAAGATGGCCAGGGCTTCCCTGGGAAAGAACTCCTGGAGCCTGCTCATACTTCAGGACAAATGTCAGTTTCCTGAGAGATGTGCCTAGACTTGAAAGGCTTTGGGCTTTCAAGCAGCTTACTTGATGGCAGAGAGTTTCCTGGCACTGAAGAGAGTGAGATGGTATTCAGAGCTCTGGTGACCATTAGGGCTCAGGGGTTAAACTAGATATCTGAATCAAGGATATTCATATCAAGCTCAGGTCAGGATACTGCTGTACCAATCTTAGTGGTAGTGCAGAACCCTGGATGGCCCAACTATAAGGCTTAGTAATGGCCTTTCCAGAGACAAAAGTTTGTACCCCTGCCACAGGCCAGCACAGCTGCCTACCACACAGAGCAGGGACACCTGGACCCTGGCAGTGCCAAGACATCCAGAAGGATCTAAAGCTCAGAAGACAGAAGGCCATGGTTGATGGAAGTGCTATCTCATCCTTCGTGCTGGGAGTAGAAACTGGGCACTGAAAATTGCTGCCTATGGGAGGAGCCAGGGGATGACTGCAGTTGGTTCTGACTCCACTTTGCCTCAACGGCACCCTTCCATGTGTCTCTTCAGAGATGTGAGCCATGCCTTGTGTGATGAAGGACCTCATGCTGACCCTCCTCCCTGGGAACAGGTCTGTTTGGTGTAGTGTCTCAGAAATATGCTCCTTTGTTTACGTCTGTGACTGGGACAGCTTTCGTTTTTCTATTCCATATTCTGGCCATTCTACGTAGTTTAAGAACACATAGAGCACACTAGGCTAGTGACAAGAGGAAGCCATTCTAAAGCATGGGTTTTATCAATGGTAGGATTATTCGTTGTTGTTTTTCTCTGGGTAGACAGATGAAGGAGGCCTTCCCCCTTCCTGTTAATTGCTGTGGGCAGTCAAAAAACAAGCCAGCTCTGGAAGTCTTCCATGAGTTTCCATATCCCCTGTGATCTGACATGTGGATGGCAAGCATTGGCTTAGAGAGGCCGCCTAGCCACAAAAGGCTTTTCTTCCTATGGCTGCGCCATGTCCTGAAAGGCCAGAACAGCTCCCAGGCCCATCAAAGTGTCTGCAACTATTTCTCCAATTTGCTTTCTGCTTTCAAGACATTAAAGAACACTTTCAAGTTAGGCCTCTCACAGGACTGTGTGAAAGGAGTCCCCAAAGTGCCATCCTTGCTAAGTTGACCGAAGGGATTGTGTGGAAAAGCTTCATGTTTTCCTTTTCAGCCTGAAAGGGGTTGGAGGGATCTAGGCTGAGGAGTGAGGGGTGGGAGCCTCCCTCCTGCTTTCATCATGCGCCCTTCCCCCACCTCCCTGTTTGTGTTCCTCCCCAGTCCAGGGAGGCCCTGGGATTTTTCTTTAGCTTTTGTTTGCTAAAAGGAGATACAGGGCTTATGTAAAAACCAGCACCTAAGTCTGACATAGTTTTCTTCAGCAAGAGCACATGGCCTCCGAGGAGGAGGTCAGCTTTCAGGCCCAGCCTTAATTGTTGCTCTTGTAATCCTGAGATGTTGAATGCTTTTTTTTTTTTTTAACTGCAGACACAGGCTGCAGAGACAAGCCTCTTTACAAACTAAGTGCCCTGCTAAGCTGCTGCGTGTTTTCATAAGACACCACTGGGAATACTGAACAGCAGTACCTGGAGCCCTTGGTGGCTTCTGGAAATTTGGCTTTGTCAAGACCTTTGCTCTGATGTGAAGCTGTAGACTCTCTGCTGGAAATTAATTTTACAACAGAACACCTTCAATGCAGGTGACACTCCCTATGGCCAGAGCACTCTGTTGGAACCTGACAGAGCAGTGTCTGCAGAACAGCAGGTTCTGAGGTGAGCCTTCAGGTGAACAAACACCAAGTCCTGAATCTCATTCTCCATGGCCAGCAGACTGGCCGGCTCTGCAGTAAAGAACAATATTGGGCACTGTGGTATAGATAGTGAGTTATCTTGAAAAAGCCTGCAGACTGCTGCTGGTCCTGGGATTGTAGCCAGGACAAACCTTCACAGAGAAGGCATTCAAAGGGCAGCTTTGGGGTGAGCTCTTTCATTAGGCAGCAGTGTGGCCTTGAGTGAAAACTCAGGATGGTATCTTGCGGAACTTTACAGGTGTTCATGGTTGGCGTCTTGTAGTATCCATTTGTGTGTGATGGTATTTGATGGTACTTGATGGTATCTGCTAGTATTTCTTGGCATCTATTAGTGAGAGTCCTGCCCCAGTTACTTTTCTTGTTGCTCTCATAAAATACCTTGAAAAATTCAACTTGAAGAAGGAAGGGCATTATTTTGGCTCATAGTCCAAAGTCTATAATGACAGGAAAATCAAGGCAGCAGGAGTGTGAAGAAGCTGGTTGAATTCTGCCCGAAGTCAGGAAGAAGAGAACAGTGAATGATCATGCTCATCAGCTTCAGCCTGTAGTCCATTGTGAGCTTAGGGATTGCTCCCTCCCTACCTTAGGCTAGGTCTTTCTGCTTTGATTAACCTACTCAAAATAATTCCCCATAGGCATGCCCAGAGGCTAACCTAGCCTCTATAACCCTCACTTCTGTGCTAGGAAGCTTGTCTCTTAGGTGATCCCACGTATTTGTCAAGATGGCTATCAACACTAATCATCCCAGGGTGCATGGAGCTGGCTGAGCCTCCCATATGCTTCCTTGTGCATTAGGAGGAGTGGTCACTGTGAGTAGCTCCACAGAGGCTTCCAGAGCTTGGTGCTTTGACCATCTGTGTAGCCCACTAACTGATAAAAGAGAAAGTGTTGGCTGCTGAACATTTAGCCAGCTATGTAGATGTGCTCATGGCATGAAACATTACTGTGCTACAAAGCAAGTCTGAGTTCTAGTTCTGGCCTTAGCACATTTCTGGTTCTTGAATGCAAAGAAACTTATTGCAATTTAGAAAATGTCCTTGGAGCATCTACTTTGTAAGATGCTTTTTGTTTGTTGGGAGAAACAAAACCACAGGAAAGTCACAGTCTGGTTGTAAATGTTGTGTTCATCATGAGGCTCCAGTCAGACCACACCAGGCCAAACAGTTCTATGTGAGGTTTATTGTAGGGGAGAAGGGCAAAGGGGGTGGTGAAAGAGAAGTGGAGAGAGAAAGAGAGACAGAGAGAGAGAGAGGGAGATCAGAGAGGTCTTCCTTTTATTTACATAGTGATGTAGCCACAGGTAAACGTGGGAGATAAGCCAAGTTGATTCTGGGAATATGGTGGCTGTTGTCTTGGCATCAGGTGTATGGGTCACGCTGTTGTCTAGGTGTGATGTCACCAGGTTTGGAGGTGATGTGATACCAACAATAAATACAAACTTCTAAGAAGTATGGACAGCAGTTGCAAAACAGACACATGGTTACAAAAATACATGGTCATAGAACAGAAGCAGCTTGTCGATGATCAAGGCCAGAGGTCTTTAGAACCATAAAGATGCATGTGATTAATTCTCCCTAGAAGGCTTATTGACAACCTCACAGAGGGTAACCCATTTGTACTGAACCTTAGAGAGAGAACTATGGTTGGTTCATGACAACAGTATGGGTAGGGTACCCAGGCAGAGGAAAGTGTGTTGCAAGCATCTCTTCTATGACTCCAAACATCTACTTTCTTTAGGTTAATGCGTCCACAGTGGAAGGAACAGACAGGCTCTCTGTGATATAAAGGCACTTGGAGTATAAGAGCAAACATGAAGACTTAAATCAAATGTGCTTTTATTAGAAAACCAGGAACTGACAAGATTATCCCTGAAAGTTCTGCTGCTAATTCAGAAGTGGTGGACATGGTTTCATCTCACTAAGTGCCAAGGTCCCACTAAACCTTTGGAGCTCAGTACCCACCTCACATTCTTTGTCCTTTGAACTAGAGGTTACTATGTATAATCAAATTTAAAATTTAAAAAGTGTTTGTGTCTGTGAGAGAGTGAGTGTGTGTGTGTGTGTGTGTGTGTGTGTGTGTGTGTGTGAACTTAACTTGAAAATTCACCTTCCTTTACAATGTGGGTAATTACATTTAGAATTCACAAAATAATTGCAGAAGCCCATAGATAAAGAAGGGCTCTGTTTGAGTTTACTCTCTGTTGGTGTGATAAAAACACTTGGGAAAAGCATCTTAGGGAGGAAAGGGCTCATTTCAGCATTCACTTCATGCTCACAGTCCATCATTTATTGAATCTAGGGCAGGAGCTCAAGTAGGAACTTGAAGCAGAAACGGTGAGAGACTGTTGCTTGCTGGCTTGTTCATAGCCTTATGACTAGCTAGCTTCCTTATACAGCCCAGGATCTCCTGCCCAAATAATGATTTATGGGTTATTTTATTTTTTATTTTTTTGGTTAATTTGACACAAGCAAAGGTCATCTGGGAAGAGAGAACCTCCACTAAGAATATGCTTCCATCAAATTGGCCTGTAGGGAAGGCACAGTCCACTGTGAGTGGTAGCACTCCAGGCAGAGGTCCTGGAAGGTGTTAAAAGGTCGGCCGGCTGAGGAAGCTATGAGGAGCAAGCTAGTAAACAATCTTTCTCCATGTCCTCTGCTTTACTTCCCACCTCCAGGTTCCTGCTTGGGTTCCTGTCCTGCCTTTCCTCAATGATGGTGTGTGACCTGACAATCATAAGGTGAAATAAACCCTTCCCTCTCTACGTTGCTTTTAGTCAGAACATTTATTATAGTAATGGGTGTCAAACTAGAACCAATGATGTAATCCATGTTAGTCTGAGCCTTCTTATATCAATTCATAAACAATATAATACCCCACAATTGTTCCCTTGGATGGGTGTAGTGATGGTGTAGTAATGAGTGCAGTGATGGTGTAGTGATGGTGTAGTGATGGTAATGATAGTGTAGTGATGGTGTAGAGATGGTAGTGATGGTGTAGTGATGGTGTAGTGATGGTGTAGTGATGGTGTAGTGATGGTAATGATAGTGTAGTGATGGTGTAGAGATGGTAGTGATGGTGTAGTGATGGTGTAGTGATAGTGTAGTGATGGTGTAGTGATGGTGTAGTGATGGTGTAGTGATGGTGTAGTGATGGTGTAGTGATGGTAGTGATGGTGTAGTGATGGTATAGTGATGGTAATGACAGTGTAGTGATGGTGTAGTGATAGTGTAGTGATGGTGTAGTGATGGTGTAGTGATGGTGTAGTGATGGTAACGATAGTGTAGTGGTAGTGTAGTGATAAGTCATAAAGACAATCTACTGAAGTGCTGCAAGTGCCTTGACTGTATCCATCCCCCTCCCTCCTTCCTTTTGCTAGTCCCTTCCTCTTTCCCAATAGACTCAGTTCTATTCTCACTGTGTGCATGCCCATGTGCACACACACAGAAACATACCCAAATCACATGACTTTATGTATAAATAAAATTTATGATTCATGTTTGAGAGAGTACATATGATACTTATCTGGATTGTTTAATACAGTGAACAAAACAAACAACTGGACAGATAGGCAAATGAATGAAAGTGTCTCAGAAGAAGCACAAATGGCCAATGAACATATGAAAAATTTATAGCATCCTTAACCACCAGGCAAACACAAGTCAAAACTATACTGACACTCCATCTCACCTTAGTAGGAATGGCTATCCTAAAATATCAAAGGATGTGCTAGTTCAGAATATTTGTAAGTAACATGTATGGACAACTGATGGCTTCTGGAAGAGAGAGTGTCTTAATTATTTTTCAATTGCTATGGTAAGACACCATGATCTAGGCAACCGCAAAAGTACAGTCTGCTGGGGGCTTACAGTTTCAGTGAGTGAGTCTATACTATTATGGTTGGAAGCATGGCAGCAGGGAGTAGGCATAATGCTGGAGCAGCAGCTGAGAGTTTATATCCTAACCTATAGGCACAAGGGATGATGTGGGATTTTGAAACCTCAAATCCAGCTCCCAGTGACACACCTCTTCTATCAACGTCACAACTCCTAATATTTCCCAAACAGTTGCACTGACTGTGAAGCAAACTTTCAAATACATGCACCAATAGGGGCCATTTTCATTCAAACTACCACAAAGAGTCAATTTTAAGGGTGTGGCTGCTGGTAGGTCCATCATGCACTAATAGATGGACCCACACCCAGGAGTATTTGGACAATACACAATAGAATGGCTCATTTTTTTTTTTTAAAAAAAAAGACACAAAGTTGAGAGCTAGGGTGGTAGGGTGGATCTGGAAGGAGTTAAGGAGAGGAGTTGGGCTAAATATGATCAAAATTTATTGTATAACTTCCTAAAGTAATAATAAAATATTTTTAAAAAATTAAAAATTAGAAATGTTTCTCTTTTATTTTTTCTGTTAATTGATTTACTATACATACTGATTACAACTCTCCCTCTTCTCCCAGTCTCCCCTCTGTACATGACCTCCTCCTCTATCCCCTCTTACCTATAAGAAGAGGGAGGTCCTTCCCAGGGTACCAGCCCACCTTAGCACCTCAAATCACTGCAGGACTGGGCACATCTTCTCCCACTGAGGCCAGACAAGACAGCCCAGTTAGGGGAGCAGGATCCATAGGTAGGCATCAGAGTCAGGGTAAACCTTTGCTTTAGTTGTTGGGAATCCACATAAAGACCAAGCTGCACATTGGCTAGATGTGTGGGGGCCTAGGTCCAGCTCATGTATGCTCTTTGGTTGGTGGTTCAGTCTCTAGGAGCACCCAAGGGTCCGGGTTGGGTCCCCTAGCTCTGTCTTATGTTTGTCTGTGGGTCTTTGCATCTATTTCAGTCAGCTTCTGGGGGGAGTCTCTGAAAGGATAGTTATACTAGGCTCCTGTCTATGAACCAAGGCTGACAGATACAGACATAGCCTGAGGCTCCAAGGTAAGTTGAAAGAGGATGGCAGGACAACATTCTGTCCCCATTGGATCCTCTGAGGACAGCTAGGCACATTCCCCTGAAATTAGCAGGGATTGCTACTGCGTACGTTTATGTCTGTCTCACACACGGAACCTGTGCATCGACAGTGACAGATACAGCTGTCAACAGTTTCTCCACATGTTGCATCATTGTGACAAGGCTTTGACCAACAAAGAGTCATCAAAGGTCTCCCGGTATGTCCTTAGAGTTTTCCAGAGTGGGAAGGAGCTGTAAACCCAAGCATCTGAAAAGAATGCTTAGAGGTAGCTGTACGGGACACGTGGATCCCATTCATGTCTGCCTCTGCCCCTTGCACCTCTGGGCACTTGCCTCTGAAGTACGTGTACTTTCCACATACTATTTGGCCCTTTTACTTGTATTAAGAAACTATTGGAGACAGAAGTACATCAAGATTCCATCAGACAGAGCCTTCTCTACACTCCCCACCTCTCTCTTATCTCTCTTGGCTTCCAGCTGCCCCACGAGACAACACAAAACAGGTTCAGGCTTTTGTAGTGGCATCATGACAGAAGTGTGTGCAGTGTCTAGCTTCCTTCTAGAGTGCTCATGGCTTCTCCTCCTACTTTTACCATCACTTTCTTGGCACTTCAGTTGTGTAGGAAGGATAGTGCCCCATGGACCATGTATCTCACTTGCTTGCCTTTTATCTCTTCAAATGTGTCCTTCAAAATATCAGAGGATAGAGCAAAGTTTGACTTAAACAAAGCCCCCCTTCCTGTAGGAAGCAATGCACATGAGTTTTCTCTTTGACACAGACATGTACTTTGTCTCCGACACTTTGAAAAGGGCCTGCAAGATCAAAGATCTCCATGCAACACCTGTTCCAACACTCTTCTCAATGGCCACTGACCCATTCTTTGAGATTTTTATTTTGTGCAGGTGTTTCCCCCTCAGTGAGATTATAGCATTAAACCAAACAAAACCCCAAGTCTGTGTGCTCATGTGCCTCTCCATGTATGTGCACACACAGCTATATAGCTTTTCACAGCACATTCTCAGAGATGGTGGAGTTAAATCCCCAGCTGCCACTGTGCTGACTTATAAATGGTCTTTTGATAGTCTTTTATTAACAGTAAATTGAATAACTAACTCTAAGGGATTAGTGCAGAAAAGGAAACAAACATATTAAGAAATGTTTTTGTCACAGGTGAAACACCTGGCATTAGCCACTGTGCCTGCTTGAATGGATTTTCAGAGTTGAAAGTATTTTAACTGATATATAAAAACACAAAATTATATATATTAATGAACACACACAGTGTTTCAATGCATGTTTACATTGCATAATGCTTAAACCATATTAAACAAATAAATCTCCTCAAACATCAATCATTTCTTCATGGTGAAAACATTTAAAAATCCCTTTTTAAAGTCCTTGGAAACATCCAGAGCATTGTCTGCT
>JADRCD010214662.1:0-16809 GCA_019843815.1 Montemys delectorum | reverse complement strand
AAATTTAAAATTGAGATATTACCATATTTAATAAAGCTGAGGAAAATAAAAACAAAGGCATTTAAATATAGTCACATAAAATCTAGTACTGGCCAATTTTTTTTGTGAATATTTGTAGAGATGTATACTGCAGGTGCATAGTGTGTAAAAACCATGGTACATTTAAAAATAGTTTTAATAGGTCAGCTGCTGCTTGAGTTGAAGAATCCCCTTCAGTACCTGTCTCTTTGGAAAGGATTGTCCCTAAATCATTGCTCTGTAGGTGAAAGCATAAACAAGTACACAGAGATGCCCTCAAGATGAAGAAAATGATGTTTGCTTTAGATGCTTCAAGAGTTTTCCAGGTTCTCCTTCCAAGGAAGTAGTACAGAGCAATAAATGACTAGTTATAAAATGTTGATTTATTTATGACAGCAGCAATGCTGTCTCTAGCTCATATCCCTCTTCTGCCATAACTGCTCTCTAATCCCACAAATAAAACACAGTTGTTTCTTTCCCTTTTCCTTCTCTATTTCTTGGCATTCTTATATCTATCCATTAAATAAATATTTATTTGTAGAGCAATGATTTTCAACCTTCCTAATGCTGTGATCATTTAACACAGTTCTTCATGTTGTGGTGACTCCCAGACATAAAATTATTCCATTGCTACTTTGTAAGTATAAATTTGCCTCTATTATGAATGATAATATAAATATCTGATATGCAGGCTATCTGGTATGTGGCATCTGTGAAAAGGTTGTTTGACGCCCCCACCCCCAAAGGAGTCAAGACCGACATGTTGAGAATGTGCTGTTATCAGTGCTAAAGATATAGCAAGAACTTCTGATCCCAGATCTTTGATATCTTTGACTTGGGATCTTCCTCCAAATCTGCATTTTGATTATAAGCTCAAGCTTTGAGTTTCTTGAGATACTAGGTTCAATGTGTCCACCAGGTACTTGGCACAATATAAATATATGGGAATTCAGCAAAGATGTATTTTTTTCATTCAATGAATATCTAAATTTATTCAAACTAATGGGTGTAATTTAAAAGTAAGTTTTTATAACAGAAAGCAAGAAAGGCAAATATGAGGATTACAGAAAAGAGAAAAAGATAGAAATATGTATTGTGTTGTTTAGCTTCTACTCCTTTCACTCTGAGATGTATATATAATGAATATATATGAAGGGGTTTGAGAGCTTTAGCTGAAAATGCCCATGACAGATATAAAAAAATTATTCTTGGATCACCGACACATAATGCAATGACAATATGGAAACACAAGTCCTGAATATGCTGTTAAATCTTTCCAGAATTGTTCTCATATATGCAAAATCCTGAAAAAAATTAAAGTGGATACTTAAATGCAACTCAATAACCTAAAGAGCCATGTAATTAAGTGGAGCTTATTCTGAGGGGGTAGAGCTAATCCAATATTTGAAACCAACAAATATAACCCACCATACTGAAAGGCTAAAACAAAAAACCAACCAACCAACCAACCAACCAACCAAAAAAAAAAAAAAAAAAAAAACCGTTGCTTTATCAATGAAGAAAAGGATACTCATTTCTTGTAAAAACTCAAAAAACAAGAATATAGTTAAATTTGCTGAATCTGATAAATTGCATAAAAGACCAACATCTAATGTTATAGTGAATTCTGAAGGACTGATAAAATTGGAAGCAAGACAAAGATGATCACTTTTCCTATACTTCTTTCTCTAACACAGTACCAGAAATTCCAATCGTGCAATAAAGCAAGAAGTAGATTTAAGAAACATACAGATCAGAAAAAGAGGATAAAGACAAAAGAAAAAAACTCTCCCCGTTTTCAGATGACATGATTATTTATGCTAAAAATCCAAAAATAACTGCAAAAGACTTTCTAGAGCATGGTGGCCACAATATACAAGATAAGTACATAAAAGTTTATTTATTTCTATAGTCTAGCAGTGATTTATTAGCATAGGCAATAAAAAAATACACATTGTATCTGGGTGGGTGGCTCAGTGATAGAGTTAGGAAGTTAGTTAGTGAAGGAGTTAGGTTCTCAGAGTACACATCATGAGGCACATCAGCTCCAGGGGAGCTGACACGTTCTTCTGGCCCATTTGGGTATTTTTGTGCACATGTGCATTCACACATGCACAGATTTCCCCCTCCAAGTAAAAAAATAAATCTTTTTTAAAAAAGGTAAATAGGTGGAAATTTTTGTCTTATGAAAAATTAAGTTTTTAAAAAGTATTCAGTGAAAACAATGATGAACCATGCTCTATGCTATATGGTTTAAAGAAGAGAGGCATGATGCAAACATTCCTTTTAAACAACTTAAAATATTTACAAAGTTGAAGGAAAATAAGACATTAATATGTCTAAAAGACGAAGCAGAGCTTGAGAAGTACCATAGAAAGAGTCAGAGCTTCCTAGCATATCACTGAAACGGGAACGTCAACTTTTAGGGATGATGTAGAGAGGGAGAAGGGAGAGAAAGGAGGAAAATGGAGAGAGAAAAAGAAGAAAGAAAAGAGTAAAATGACTATAATAAGTTATAAAGAAAGGCTTTTCTTTAAGTAGGTCACATGGTATAAACCAGGCCTGGGCACAGGAAAAAAGACAAGACAGGTTTGGAAAATTTGGTAAGTCTCTTGAATATGGAAAGGAGGAAACTAAGGGGCCCTGTGAGGCCTTCAGAACCACCCTTAGAAGCTGTATCTATTGGTAACGGGAGCTGCTGCAAAGTGCACAGCAGCAGAGAACTGTTAAATGGTGCTCTGTGCCTATTTGTTAAAATGTTAAATAGTGCTCGTCTAGCAATGAGGAAGGTGAACTAGAGAATAACAACAATAAAAAAGAAACCTACTTAGGAAGCTGATGCTATAGCTTTCTATGGTCAGAGAAAATGGCAATCTAAAGGAGATTGTGGCAGCAGAATCATTAGCTTGGGTACCAGACCTTGCCTCAAAAACAAAACACCAAAGTCAAAACTCATCAAAATAAATACATAAAATAAATAAATAGAATAGTAACAATCAAGACAGAGAAGAGGAGACAGTACATCTCATTCATAATGGGACATAAAGAAGTTCCTAACATAAGAGTATATTGCCAAAAATTCAAAACAAAGTTGGAATTTGTGTCTAGAATCAAGTAGATATCACCATTTGCTCTGATGAAACAGAAGTGACTGTTTTCCTTTTGTACCCAAGTCTAGTCAGAAAACAAACCATTTCACAATTACCCAGACCACAGAGACAAGAATGTGGGAACATATGACCTGGAAGTTGCATCACTCCTGCCGTTGAGCAGAGTACATCTCATGTGATCCTGTCAGTCCTTTAGGTTAGGTCTGTAAGTGCGTACAGAACAAGGTCATGACTTCCTTCTATTGCTCTTTGGCAACCAGAAAAATAAAATAAGCCTCAACTGAGACTTAGGATGACTAAATCACACTATAAGTATTCTGTTGGTGGTGAAGAGCTTATAAAATTCTACCATCACCCTCCAGTGAGATTCCCTGGGGTCATGAATGAGTGTTCTAAGCATAAAGGCTGCTTTACACATGGGACAAGTACCTGGTTTGTTTTAGGTTATTCTACATAATCAAGTTGAACTAGGCTAGTTCTTATAGGGGAATTGTCTTTTAAAGAAAAAAGAACTTTCTGAAGATCCTTTTAGCTTCAGCCCTGAAAACTGAAAGTACTTCTAAAATTCTAGACTCTTCTGTTCTGCCTTAAGTATTATACTAAATAAAAGGATTCTTCTTGAATTACTAAGGATTTTCTTAAATATGAAAATTAGAGAATCTTTAATACTAAAAATTCTGAAAAAGAGACAGCCTAGGGTATGATATTTATCATTAAAGTTTCCTGTAAAGGGCTGATAGTAAACATTTTAGGGCATATAGTCTTTCTTACAACTATAAAATTTATAGCAACTCTGGGCAGTGGTGGCACACACCTATAATCCCAGCACTTGGGAGGCAGAGGCAGGCAGATTTCTGAGTTCGAGGCCAGCCTGATCTACAGAGTGAGTTCCAGGACAGCCAGGACTACACAGAGAAACCCTGTTTCAGAAAAAAAAAATTATAGCAGTATGAACATTGCAATTTATAAGCAAACACCTAGCTTGTATTCACAAAACTGTTCCCAAAGTGTGTGGTTCAGGGCTGTTTGCTACGTCAGGGGTTAGGATAAGGAAGAAGGGCACGAAGAAAGGTAGAGGCTGCTGTAAGAGGATGAGTGTAACAATGGGTGAGAGAAAGTCCACAATCTTTTCCAACCTAGGCAGCCTCACATGATGTTCACTAAGGCCACCAGATATCATGATACCTTATTAACTAGATTACTTAGATTCTTAGAAGTGAGAGATGTGTTCTTCTAAATAACCAAGCTAGGAAGAACCTTCTATTACTTTCTTCTTTGGCAGTTGAAAGTATTTTTAAAACTCTACAATCTTCTGCCATGCCATCAGGTACAACAGATAACAGAATTCTTCTTTGATGACTAAAATTTTCTCAGTGCCTCCAATCATCTTTCTCCAGATCCTGTGGCTAAAGCTGTAGAAGGGGCAAGGCATTTCTTGGAAAAGAGTTTTGCATAACTTCTAGAAATGGGTGTGTCATTTTAACTTCCCTCTTTCTGATGAAGGTAAAACCAAAAACTGCCAATAAGCCAGGAGATGCCTGTCAAGGGAGGGCTCCCTTGCTTTCTTAAAAAAAAAAAAAAAAAAAAAATCACCATAACCAACTCTCGTAACTCCAGACTCCCAAGTAACTACAGGGTTGGAATTCTACATTAAGCAATCATAGACAGCAGATTTAATCTGACTTCTTATAATTATATCTTAATTTATGTCAGTGTGAAGTACATTAGGCCAGACTTCTGTCCCATTATACCCAGTACAAGCATGGAGAGAGTACATTCATGGAAGAGGAAGAGCTCTGTAGCTATGTTTCTTCTCAAACTCTGAGGAAATCAAAGTAAGCATTTCCTGAGCTCCTGTAACAAGCCATGACAGACATGTCTCCTATCACATTTAATTCTTAAAACCAGTGAGTCAAGGTAAATATATGCCCCCTTCACAGACAAAACAAAAAAGCTCAGAGAGTATACAACTAGCAAGTATCATAGCCTCAGATCTTCTTGTCCCAAAGATCTAGTAAGAGCCCAAGAAAGAGCTTGATGAGGTAGAGATGAACTGCTGCCTAAACTTTGAGAAACACTGGCCAGAGAGTTTATAGAAAATATTCAGGTTTGTAGTTAACCGACGGCAGAAAACAACAGAAGCACTAGATTACAGGCTTTAGCTCTTAGCACAAAGTTTAATAACACATGAAATGTGAATCATCCAAGAAGAGGCAGTATAGTTACTAAGTCCTGACTTATTTATTAGGAAGTTTCTTTCAGCTCTAGATGAACACAGAATGAGCCTTATCTAACCACAAGACTGTTACACTGAGGTCAGGGCTCTTTTTATCTCAGCATTTAGCACTCATAGTGTACTAGATAATTCTTTAGTGATAGTCTTACTAAAGGAACAAAAGGAAAGAATATCTGTTTGCTTTTCTGTTGGTAAAAACAGGAAAAGTGAATAAAACCAAAGCTCTCAGACAGATGAGGGTGAGGTAGTACTGCATAGACACCAGAAACACAATGCACATTCAGGAAAAGCTCACCTTTTATATTTAGCATATTAGTTACAGGTTGTAGTGGGTGGAGCATAAAGCACAGGAAGAACTCCCAGTGAGCCACAGTGGCTGGCTCAGCAATGAGTACACAACTAAACCTGATCAGAGATATCAAGATCCAACTCTAACACTATTCATATATTAACTGAAGCTCTGTCAATGCACAGAGGGTTCTGATGATTTGGGCCTAGAATTCAGGGATTGCTGTTTGGAATCGAGGAATATTCAATCCAGGGAGAGCAAAGTTCAAAGATAAATCTTGTGCCAGGTGTGGTGAAGAACCAGGAAAGAGGGTAATACGAAGTTCAGTTAGACTAAGCTACATAGGGGATGGAGATGGAGATGGGGTAGGCCAGTAGGCAGAGGGAGTGAGGGACCAGGGAGAAAGAGGGAAGGGGGAAGGAGTGCAGAATTAGGTATGTGGGGGGAGGAGCAGGAGAGAAGCTCAGTGGGCCAGGAGAATGAATGGAAATAAGTAGCTTCTGAGGGTGGGGAAAACCTCTAGAAAATCCAAGAGACTTGGGATGTGAAAGGCTCCCAGGACTCAATGGCAGTAACCTTAGCCAAAATTGCCCAACAGTGGGGAAGTGGAACCTAAAGAGACTACCCCAGTGGAGAGACATGGCCCCCAGTGGAGGGATGGGGTGACCATCTGGGTCAAAAATTTTGACCCAGAATTGTTCCTGTCTAAAAGAAAGGCAGGGACAAAAATGGGGCAGAGACTGCAGGAAAGGCAGTACAGTCACTGGCCCAACTTGGAATTCATCCCATGGGTGGGCACCAAACCCTCATATACTGATGCTATGTTGTGCTTAAATATAGGAGCCTACCATGGCTGTCTTCTGAGAGGCTCTACCAGCAGCTGATTGAGACAGATGTAGATACTTAGAGCCCTATGGAAGAGTTAGGGGAAGGATTGAAGGAACTGAAGAGGATGGCAACCCCATAGGAAGACCAACAGGGTCAACTAACCCAGACCACTTGGGGCTCCCAGAGACTAAGCCACCAACCAAATTGCATAAACTGGCTGGTCCAAGGTCCCCTGGCACATATGTAGGAGAGGACTGCCTTGTCTGGCCTCAGTGGGACAGGATCTACCTATCCTGTAGAGACTTGAAGCTCCAGGGAAGGGGGATGGTGAGGGTAGCAAGCACCTTCTCAGAGGCAAAGGGGATGGGGAATGGGGTGAAGAATTCTGGGAGGGGAAGCTGGAAGGGGGGAAACATTTGGAATATAAATAAATAATTAATTAAAAATTAAATAAAAAGATAAAATATTATAAAGACAAAAGAGAACTCTGTCTTATCAATATGTAAAATAATAGGAATAACATAGTAGTAAATGTACTATAATAAAATGACAACTGAGAAAAAAAAAGAAAAAAGAAATGACTCCTGATGAAATGTGAGTCCTAAAACAAGTTTACTCTTGAGCTAAGTTTCTACCTTGGCTTAGGTAGCTATATTCTCATTTAAACTCTTTTCTCATTGGTATTTTCTCACCTATAAAAATATTCCTTTTCATTTCTTCTACTAGTTTGCCACATCTATTAAAACCAATTAATGGCAGGCTCTTTAACATCTTACGGTCTTCAGAAAGGACAGGCAGGTGCAATATGTGATGTAACTCATTATATACAAGTTTGTGCTGAATCAGTGACATGAACAAAATTTGTGGGTTCTCAGAGCCCTATTTTGCCTGGAAAGATTTAGGGAACTTACAGCAGGGATCATATTTGGGAAGGAGTTTAGAGGACAGAACATTTCACCAGTTGAAGAAAAAAAGGTTACAGGGAGAAATTTTCAAGCAAAGATAATGAGTCAAACTGACTCTTGATACTCTAGGAAGCTATGGGTAGTAAAGTCAGTGATATGAACTAGTGACTACTGAATTATTCTTCCAGGGGGAATATATGATTATGCTTCTGTTAGCCTGTAGATAATATTTTTTTGGACAGGGTTTCATTAAGAAGCTTTGATTGTCCCTGGGGCACCCTGTGCAGACCATGCTGGCACTCAGAGATTGGCATGCCTCTGCCTCCTAAATTCTAGAATTAAAGCATGTATCACCATACCCAACTCTAGTTACCTTCTTTTTAAAAATTTTATTATTATTTTTTAATTATATTTTTTACACTCCAGATTTTATCCACTCCCCTGCCATCCTCCAACTGTTCCACATCCCATACCTCCTCCCTACCCCCACCCTTGTCTCGACGAGGATGTCCCCACCTCCACCCCCACCCTACCTGACCTCTAAACTCCATGGGGCCCCCAGTCTCTTGAGAGTTAGGTGTATCATCTCTGAATGAACACAGACCCAGCAGTCCTCTGCTGTGTATGTGTTGGGGGCCTCATACACTGGTGTATGTTGCCTGTTTGGTGGTGCAATGTTTGAGAGATCTCAGGGGCCCAGATTAATTGAGACTGCTGGTCCTCCTACAGGGTTGCCCTCCTCCTCAGCTTTTTTTAGCCTTTCCCTAATTCAACCACAGGGGTCAGCAGCTTCTGTCCATTGGTTGGGAGCAAATATCTGCATCTGACTCTTTCAGCTGCTTGTTGGGTCTTCTTGAGTGCAGTCATGCTAGGTCCCTTTTTGTGAACATTCCATAGCCTTGGGACCTCACCTTAAGCTGGATCCCACTTTAGGCCTGTCACTGGATCTTCTTTTCCTCAAGCTCCTCTCCATTTCCATCCCTGTAGTTCTTCCAGACAGGAACAATTGTGGGTAAGAGTTTTGACTTTGGGATGACAACTCCCTCCCTCACTTGATGCCCTGCCTTCCTGCTGGAGGTGGGCTCTATAAGTTCCTTCTCCCTACTTTAGGGCATTTCATCTAAGGTCCCTTCCTTTGAGTCCTGAGAGTCTCTCACCTCCCAGGTCTCTGATGCATTCTGGAGGGTCCCCTAACCCCCCTCCTACTTCCTGAGGTTGCCTGTTTCCATTCTTTCTGCTGGCTCTCAGTCCTTTTCTCTCACCCAATACCATGTTAGGTCCCACTCCTGCCACTACCATCCACTTTCCCTCCTAGGTCCCTCCCTTCCTCCCCACTTGTGATTGCTTTCTTCTCTCTCCTAAGTGGGACTGAAGATCAAAATGTCAGATGACATATACATTGGTGAGGATGTGGAGAAAGAGGAACACTCCTCCATTGCTAGTGGGATTGAAAACTGGCACAACCACTCTGGAAATCAGCCTGGAGGTTCCTCAGAAAATTGGAAATAGATCTACCTGAAGACCCAGCAATACCACTCTTGGGAATATACCCAAAAGATGCCCCACCATGGCACAGGGGCATGTGTTCCACTATGCTCATAACAGCCTTATTTGTGATAGCCAGAAGCTGGAAACAACCCAGATGTCCTACAACAGAAGAATGGGTACAGAAAATGTGGTTCAATTATACAATGGAATACTACTCAGCTATTAAAAACATGGATACAGAAAATGTGGTACATTTACACAATGGAATACTACTCAGCTATTAAGGATGAGGACATCCTGAGTTTTGCAGGCAAATGGATGGAACTGGAAAATATCATCCTGAGTGAGGTAACTCAGACCCAAAAAGGACATACATGGTAAGTACTCACTAATAAGTGGATACTAGCCGAAAAAAAAAAAAAGTACAGAATACCCAAGATACAGTCCACAGAACTCTAGTTACCTTCTTAAAAACAAACAAACAAACAAACCAAAAAACCAAAAAACTTTGTTTTCAATGTTCTTAGACACCTTATTTAATGTACATTGTTGATTTTTTTTTAGCACAAAACTCATAGTCAACAAAGCTTATCTGACATACTTCTTTCCTTAGGAAAAAAAAATTCAGTCTTCTTTTGCGTAGACATACAAGACATAACACATCAGCACTCGAAGCACTTAGTGGAACCATGAACAAAAACCATTAGTAAAAAAAAACAAACAAAAAAAAATTGTACTAAACAGACCATGAAAGAAACATGCATTTGAAGAATGAGAGTTAAATAAGAAGAGAATACTGTCTTGCTCCAAATCAGCCGAGAAAATATTTATTTGTTACCTCCAATTTCCCACTGCTTTATACATGTGTACTAGTCTAGGGTTGACTGTGAAAGCAGTGTCTTAGTTCACTTCCACTGATATAACATAATACTTGTGATTGGATAATTTACCAACAACATAAATTCATTGCAGAAGTTCTGTGGTGTGGCAATCTAAGATCAAGGTATCAGTAGATTGGGTGCTGAGGGCCCTGTTCATAATAGATAGCATTTTCAAGGTAAAAGGGGCCCAATATGTTCTTTAAAGCCCTCTTTATAGTGGTATGGATATAATTCATGACTGCTCTGCCTTTCTGATCTACTTAATCACTGTCTGAAAGTCCATCTCTGGATACTAACACACTAAGGATTAGATTTCGATATATAAATTTTCAAGGGACACAGACAGACACAAATGGTACAGATTGATTTGAGAGATTAAAAAATTTTAGTTAGTGGGCTAATTAGTAAATATCTAAAATATCTGAATATGAGAATGCATGTATATTTAAAAATCTGATCTGCACAAAGCATAAAGCCAGGTTGGTGAAATTGATGGACAAAAGGAAATCACTGCAAATAAGGCCGGAAAACCAGTTTGAGGCAATTTTAAGAAGGGTCTTATATGCCGGTTTAGTTGTTCTCAGTGTTAAATATTACTGTGCAGTAAAATGTGAGATATATTCTACAAAATAATGTATTTTTTAGTGTTCACTAATAACTAAGAAAAGCTACTATAAGCTAATTAACCCAATTATTTTATTAATCATGATAACCACCTATTTTGTGGGAAAAAGGAGTACATATATATTGGAAACAGTCCATAAAATGCTTGGTATGATAGAGTATGTACCTGGCTCATGGAGAAGTCAACAGAAGATCATGGCTGGAGTGCAAGTAAGCAATGGGAGAAACTGCATGAGGGAAAGAAAGGAAGGTACAGGGGCCTTTATGTCATTTATGAAGTTTAAATCTTAATCTTAAATAGAACACAATCCCTCAATAGGATCATAATTAATACATTGATATGTATTAAAGATGCAGGTTTGAGAACAATGAAGTACAGTTGCTATTTATATTAAATATTTTATGTTTATATGTACATAAACACATGTATGTATTTATAACACACACACACACACACACACACACACACACACACACACACACGCTTTACAAATGCTTAGAAAAGCATTCCAAACTATTACTAATAGTTTCTGTTGAGGGGAATGGATATATAAGACAAAAGATATGGGAGAACTTTCACATTTTAATTCATATACTTAAAAATTCATACCATATAAGGCCAGAATAATTTTCAATATTTTCCTAACTACAGTTGTAAAAGGTCACTCTAGGCTGTAGCAAATTAAGTAGGGACAGAAAATAAGTACGCTTAGATAAATTACTACTGGGGAAAGAATAGCAGTTTGGATCAGGACAGTGACAAAATATACATAAAATACAGGATAGATTTCAGAGACTGTAATGCCTAATTCTTGTAGTGAACTGAATACAGGGGATATAGAAATATCATTCTGAGTGAGGTAACCCAGTCGCAAGAGAACGCACATGGTATGTTCTCACTGATAAGTGGATATTAGCCCAGAAGCTCAGAATACCCACGATACAACTCACAGGCCAAATGAAGCTCAACAAGAAGGAAGATCAAAATGTGGATGCTTTGGTCCTACTTAGAAGAGAGAACAAAATAATCACAGGAGGTAGAGGGAGGAAAAGACCTGAGAGGGAGAGAGGAGGGGAAGGGATAAAGGGGAGCAGGATTAGGTGTGAGAGTAGAGAGTGGGGGAAGTAAAGAGGGCTAGGAAATTGAATGGAGGTATGTAGCAGTGGGGGATGGGGAACTGGGGATAGCCACTAGAAATGCCAGGAAGCAAAAGGTTTCCAGGACCCAACAGGGATGACATTAGCTGAAATACCCAACAAAGGGGAGATAGAACCTGTAGAAACCATATCCAGTCGATAGGCATGGCCTCCACTTGCGGGATGGGGCCACCCACTCTTTTAGAAAATTTTAACTTAGAATGGTTCCTGTCTAAAGGAAATGCAGAGACAGAGTGGAGTAGAGACTGAAGGAAAGGCCATCTAGAAACTGCCCCCCCTAGAGATCCATCCCATATGCAGCCACCAAATCCTGACACTATTGCTGATGCCAAGAAGCGTTTGCAGACAGGAGCCTGGTATAGCTGTCTCCTGAGAGGCTCTGCCAGAGCCTGCCCAATACAGATGTGTAAGCTCACAGCCAACCATCAGACTGAACACAGGGACACCAATGGAGGAGTTAGGGGAAGGACTGAAGGGGCTGAAGGGGTTTGCAACCCCATAGGAAGAACAATAATATCAATCAACCCGACCCCACAGAGCTCCCAGGGTCTAAACCACTAACCAAAGAGTACACATGGAGGGACCCATGGCTCCAGCTGCATATGTAGCAGAGGATGGCCTTATCTGGCATCAATGGGAGGGGAGGCGCTTGGTCCTGTGGAGGCTTGATGCCCCAGCATAGGGAAATGCTAGGGTGTTGTGGCAAGAGTGGGTGGGTGGGGAAGCACCCTCATAGAGGTGGGGGAGCGGGGAATAGGATAGGGAGTCTGCAGAGGGGAAACCGGGAAGGGGGACAACATTTGAAATGTAAATAAATAAAATTACCAATTAAAAAAGAGAAAAATATTGAAAACTCCAGTTTTCAGCTTGAATGACTTGGTGGCTACTTTATGCATTTCAAATGGGAAGAGAATCTTACCTATATTTCTGAGACAATGCTATTATGATATAGTCTATCCATTTTTTTGTCCCTACCACATCAAAGAATCAAGATGAATGTGACATGTGTGAGGAAGAACAGATCACATCTGAGAAAACAAAGAGCCTTATATCAGTAATTACACTGAATTCTAGGAGATTGATTCCTGAAAGACCAGGTCAACCTTCCTGCAGAGGACTCAAAATCCATTAATGGAATTACCTGTCCCATTGACAAAGCAGCATATGAACTGCTGCCAGTCATTTGAGGTCATTCCATTGAGAGATACAATTTTCATGTCCTTGAACAGTCTGATTAAAGTCATATTTTAAAAACTGAATTAAGCAAAGGTCAGAAAAAACCTGGTAAAAGTTAAAGGCAGACAAATCATGTCCACAAATACAGCTAAAGAGTACCCTTGGATACTCTACAGTTTCAATTTGGTATATTTTTCATTGGTACAGTAAATAAGTTAAGTCTATTCATTAAAAAAAAAAAAAAAAAAAAGAGTACCCTTGGGAAGAGACTTCCTGTATCAAAGTCCCACCCTCAAATCAGGCTCCATATTTTAAATACTATCTGATTGTGTTCCAGCCTTTGCATAAACCTTTCATAAGTGCACTGCCTTCAATAGTGGCATTAAAAATGTGGTGCAAATCAGGATAAACAAGAGACCTATTCAAAATGCAACTAGGTATGCTAGATTCTTAGTCCCAGTAGGGATTCAATCTGAGTAGTTCTGGAGTCCATGGATACAAAACTCAAATGAAGTCTACTTACACCTTAGCTCTGTCTCCAGAATGTGAACCTGGGAAGAAAAACAGTTTTGTGCTCTGGCTTTTGTTTGCTCATCTATGTAAAACCCGTGTTTGGTCTGTTTATCTCCTGACACTGTACTACTACAATTAAACATGATGAATGAATTATGTAAGAGAAATAGACTCTTTTTTTTCCACCTTCACTTCCAACCATTTAAAATGACTTGACTGAATGTGATCAAAACAAACTATAAATAATACCAAGTCCTTCAAAACTGGCATTCTACATGTTATTTCTTGGCATAGGTAATAATCTTCATGGTGTGGGATGGTGTGATCTTAAACCCTTGCAGAGCATTTCTGGCAGCTCCAGCCTGCCCATCATTTTCAAATTCTACAAATGCAATGTCATGTCTCCCCAGTACCAAGCGAACTTCTTTGAAATCAGTGAAGTTGTTGAACATGGATAACATCATCTCATTTGTCTCCTCTAGTAAGTTACTAAAGAATAGGATATAGTTTGGAGGGTAAACAGGGACCTGAGGATTTGGTGCTGCATTTCCTTGGGTATTAGCTGAATTTGGTGTTCCCTGACCAGGCTTCTTGTTTGCAGCTCCTGCAGCCTGTTCTATGGTTTTAGCTTTCTTCTTTTCCTTGTCAGGAAAGTACCATGAATTTTAGATATTATATCAGAATCTGTTTTTGCATACTGAATTCTCATTAGTTTACTATAAAATGGAAATCCTTGTACTGTCTCAAAACATTTATGGATGAACCTAGTTCCTTCAATGTAACAAAAGCCTGTCCCCTCATCTTCATGGTCTTTAAAGACACAATATCTACCCCAGGTCCAAACTGAGAAAACAGGGTATACAGGGATCTCTTCTTCTTTTTTAATTTGTTGTTGATATAAATCATGTAATTTGGTCTGATATCCATGTTTAGGTAAAACTTTTCAAATAGCCTGAAGCCGATGCGGTCCGTTTGAAGCCAAAAGAGAATTGGACTCTTAAGATATCTAGATTGCATATATATAACCATCATACAATCCAGTGCATTCTGGATACCTCTATACTGCTACCCAGATTCAGTACACAATGGAATGTGCTCATCAAGAACAGGTAAGACAAAAGAGTGCTTTTAAGGTACAGATGAACTGGGTGGGCAGGGAGCTCTTTTTTTTTTTTTTTTTTTTTGCCATTTTTCAGTTTGCCTTTTTTCAGTAGCCACACTGGTGAAAAAGCAGGTAGTCATTCAAATGATGGCAGGGGAAACTGAACCTAATTCCATAGAGTATGTCAGGTAATCAAGTAAATGATCTGACTCTGTGAAGTCCCAATTTACAGTATTCTGATGCTGAAATGTATAGATAGGGAAAACCGTTCTCATACAGGCTACTCTACAGCTCTTCAGTGAGCAGCTGAGAAGACTTTTGTTTAGTGTATAAGGGAGTCAGTACACAGAAATACAATAGCCCCAGTCTTACTCCAGTCTTCCTTTCTTGCTTTCAGTTTTCTTTATAGATGTATAATTTGTGTTCAATAAATTTCAGTCAACTTAAAAGTTTAGATTCTTTTTTAAGTTAAAATGTTTTGTCATATTACTGAATTATAATTTTTTTTTAGTATATGGCTAAGAGCTAAAGAGATGGCTCAGTGGTTAAGAGCATTTGTAGATCTTACAGAAGGCTTGGGTTTGATTTTCAGCATCTACATAGTGACTCACAATCATCTGTAATTACCATGGAATCTAACATCCTCTTCTGACCTGTGTATAATGTACATGCATACATGCAGACAAAACCTGCAGGCAGGAAAAACTCATTCACATTAAAATCAGTCTTAAAAAGTTCTTGTTTTTTAAAAAAACATGTTCTGTATAGGGTTTGGGTGAAGGTGAATTTATATATTTAAAAAAAGACTTTAAGGTTTCATGTGTCTTATTTGTCTTATCTAAGAACCTTTGAGCCTATCTCAAAGTCAAGATGTTCTGTTTTATTTTCTGATATGCCTTAAAATTTTACCTTTTACATTTTCTGATGTATGTTTATGGAGAATATAGAGGGCTGTGTTTTTTGCCCTCCTCCTTTACAGCCAGCTATTCCAGTAGCATTTGTTGAAAAGAAATATTCCTTCCTTATCAAATCACCGTTGCATTTTTGCTAAAAATTCATTAATCAAATATATGCACATCTATTTCTAGACTCCACTGTTCAATTAATCTTTCTCTTTATGTATACTTAAGTCAGTATCACAATATCTTGCTTACTGAAGTTTACAGAAAGTCTTGGGGTCTTCCAGGTGGTGGTGGTGGTGGTGGTGGTGCTGCTGCTGTTGCTGCTCTTCCTCCCTCTCCTCTTCCTCCTCCTTTTCCTCTTCTACCTCCTCCTCTTCCTCCTCTTCCCCCCTCTCCTCTTCCTCCTCTTCCTCCTCCTTCTTCAGCTGCTTAGTTATTCTATATCCTTTGCATTGATTTCCATTATTTTGAGAACTATTTCTTTCTTACTTGCTGGCTAGAATTCACAGAAGCTATATATGCCTAGAGTTTTCTTTATGGAAGTTTTAAAACTGGCATTATGAATGCTATTTAGATTTTTTTAATAAGGATATTCAGAGTTTTACTCTCTTTTGGCATTTTTATTGTTTAACACTTAAAAATATTCTAGAGGTTCCCCCCACCTCCTAGCTCCCGAGATCGTCTGTTTCAATTCTTTCTGCTGGCCTTCAGGGGTTCAATCCTGTTCGCCACTCCCAATACCCAATCATGTTCCCCTCTTCCCTTCCCTATCCCCTTTCCCACCCAGGTCTCTCACTCTATCAACCCTCCCCCCCCCCATGATTATTTTCTTTTCCTTCCCAAGTGGGACTGTGGCCTCACTTGGGCCCTTCAGCTTGTTAACCTTCTTGTGTACTGTGGATAGAATCCTGGGTATTCTGTACTTTTTTTTTTTGTCTAATATCACTTATTAATGAGTAACTACTATGCATGTCTTTTTGGGTCTGAGTTACCTCACTAAGGATGATATTTTCTATTTCAATCAATTTGCCTGCAAAACTCATGATGTTCTCGTTCTTTTTTTTTTAATTTTTCTTATTTTTTTATTAGATATTTTCTTTATTTACATGTAAATTTTCCCTTTCCCAGGTTCCCCTCCAAAAAACAAACAAACAAACAAAAAACAACAAGAACAAACCCCTGCTGCCTCCCCCTTCCCCATGCCTGGCACCCCACCCTCTCCCACTTATTGGCCCTGGAATTCCCCTACATGGGGCACAGAACCTTCACAAGGCCGAGGTCCTCTCCCTCTATTGATGATTGAATTTGCAATCCTCTACTATACACATGCTGCCAGAACAATCAGTCCCACCATGTATAGTCCTTGGTTGGTGGTTGGGACCCTGGGAGCTCTGAGGGTACTAGTTAGTAATTGTTGTTCATCCTAAGGGGCTGCAAACCCTTCAGCTCCTTTGGTCCTTTCTCTAACTCCTTCATTGGGGACCCTGTACTCAGTTCAATGGATGGCTGTGAACCTCTACATCTATATTTGTCAGGTATTGTCAGAGCCTCTCAGGAGATAACTATATTTAGGCTGGCT
>JADRCD010214661.1:14944-31364 GCA_019843815.1 Montemys delectorum | reverse complement strand
CAGTGCTGGTGTGATAATTGTTATTTAGAGATCTCTCCTGTGCCACAAATGTCTGTCAAACCATAAATATCCATTTCTAAAGAGCTGGTATCACCAGAGATGATTCTGAGGGAACTAATCCAGTTCTGAGGGAATCAGTCTAGTCCAGTTTATCACCTTCCTTTCCGTGTATGTATAGAGCAACAAAACTCCAAGGCTAATGTTCAGTTGGCATGGCTAGGACAGGGTGGCTTGGGTACAGTGTATTGTGTGGACTCTTATCTCTATTACTGAATTGTAGCTGCTGACATAAGTTTGCAATCTCTTAGTATCATTAACTCATATGGTTCTGGTTATAGTGTAAGGGGAGAGAGAGACTGAGAGGTTGAAGAGAGAAACAAGACACACACTCATATCAAGAGAGGGAGAGAGGGAGAGAGGGAGCACACACATACACACACACACACACACACACACACACACACAGAGAGAGAGAGAGAGAGAGAGAGAGAGAGAGAGAGAGAGAGAGAGAGAGACTCTGTATGTTTATGTTTATACATACTATTTCTGGCAGACTCATAACTGAAACTGAATTTACATCTCTCATGAAGCCACCCAGTGCCAATTTGCTACTTCAATGATAAATAAAAATGGATGCCTTGCCCATATCATTATAAAGCATGGATTCACTGAATAGCTTTGTAATTCCATCTTACTTTAGTTAAGCCTATTTAATGATAAAGATTGAAACTAATAAATACCATGTAGTCTTTGGGGATTTTAAGAATGACATATTCAATGAACACCTATTAAACCTTTATCAATATTTGAAGAACACATTATGTCCATGACAAATCACATCCTTGAGGGTATAATCAACTAGCTGTTTTAAATTCCTCCTTTTCTAGGTCACATTGCTCTCTATTTTAAAAATAGCTATATATTTTAGCTGTGTTTTCCTCCTTTGCTCATTGTAAAAATAAAATGCGTTAGGACAGAAAAGCTACCTGATTTGCTCCATCAGAGGAAGCACTGTCAATGTGTAAGGAGAGCCCTTCAGATCCTGTTAGGAAGTGGCTGTCAAGACGGGTGTGTGTGCAGATTACAGACTGGATTGTGCAGCCTTCCCCTCAGAAGGACCATGCTCAGCTAAGAATTTTAACAAACCCTTGCAGTGGGTAAATGAAAAACACATCTTTCATTTCAGACAAAGTGCTAAAGCAGAGACTGAACATGTATGGGTAACCTTAAGAACTATCCCCCCCCAAAAAAAAATCCTACCTCTTTTAATGAAACAAAAATCAAGCCTGATGCGAATTGGGATTGGTCACTAACTTTTGATTTTCTTTCACATTTTACTATATAATTTATTAAAATGCAGAATCATATGCATTGATACTAACAAAGGATAACCTGGAAGGATTGCTTCAAGTGTGCAGTGTACATGCCAGCCCATCGGGTAGAGATACAAGTTAATGTCAGGCAGGTATTGTGGTTTCTTTTTTATTCATGAGAGGACTTCTATTATGGGGGTAAAACCAGAAATCCCCACTGATAAGAACAATCAATTCCTTTGCATTAAAGCTACAGGGGACGAGTCCAACTTAAAATACAAGCCTTCTAGTATTTATTGAAATGATGTGAATATAGTACAATTTATAAATTTCAGGTTATTTTACATCTATTTCATGTATGTAATTTAAAACTGTTTTAGAAAAGGAAGAGATCATAGAGTGCTGACTCATTCGTTGCTTCAATGGATCCTGACCTCAAATAGAAGGACCTCAGAAGTGAAAACCAACTTGTTTGTACTTACAGATTAAAGACCCAGTCCAGAATGACTCCTTGGTGTCTGTGATTGTATTTGTAATTTGGCTGCAGCAGAGGCAATGACAACAGAAAGAATCAAAAACATGAGGATGAAGTAGGGAAGAAACCAAAGGCAATGTGGCAGGCAGACAATCCAATGGGAAAGGAAAAATGACAGAGAACTAAAGATTAAAAAGGCTGTGAAATGGCTCAGCAAAGTACCTGCTGTACAAGGATGAGGAACTGTTTGGTCCCTGTAACCATGTGAAAAGTCAAATACAGCATCATGTGCTTCTATCTAGTAACAGAAAATTGAGAGCAAATGTGATTACTGTCCTGAAATGTTCACACCAGGGTATGTTGGAAAGTCTATATCCTACATGTAAATAATTGCATTCCTATGAAAACTGTCAAGAGCTGCATGGAGGGAAGTTCTCACCTGAGTCCATGCCTTATAGTCATAGAAAAGTTCAGAGCACTGCTAACTGCAGTTCCTTCATGTGTATCTCACACAGAACCATGGCAAGTTGGTCCTGAGGGCAGCTAGCCATCTGGTTTCTCTGCATAGGCCCTTGTTACTTTGTCCTGTGCTGTGTAGCCACACCCACTCCCTGATCCTATCACTGCTGTCTTTCCAAACCACACTTCATATTTTCATGCTTCTATATAATAAGAAATAAATTTAAAGAGTAGGAAACAGGTAAAGGAGGGACAGCATGAGAAGAGAGCACTACCCAGAAATATTCCAGAAAGTCATCAGAGAAAATCTTCACAAGAAACTGAACAAACTGTGCTACAGACAGGGAAACACAAGAGCAGAACCGTACTGGAAGGTGCCTAGTGACATCTGTCACTCAAATGGTGTGTTCTCTGTGCTCACTAAATGAAGCCCAAGAAGAAACTTAGAGAATAAAAATATTAAGCTGAGTTTGGCCCTGCCGAAAATTCAACAAATGAACAACGGTTTATTTTAGCATCATGGCTCTGATTACTCAACAATGTGAGAATATGTTAAGCTTTTAAGCTATTGGTCTTTGGATTTTCTTCTAAAAAAATAAAATAATTGAATGTATTTGTCTTCTGGTGAAACTCATTTTAATAATTGAGGTGAATGCTGAAAAGTTTTAGCACAGAAGTTTATGATAGTTTTGAAAAACAATGAATATATCAATAAAATTATTGAAGGTTTTTTTATTAGATATTTTCTTTATTTACATGTCATATGATTTCTTCTTTCCCAGTTTCCCCTCAAAAAAAAATAATAAAACCCAAAAAACAACAACAAGAACAAACCCCTGTTCCCTCCCCCCTCCCTCTGCTTGTCACTCCACCCTCTCCCACTTACTGGCCCTGGTATTCCCCCACACTGGGGCACAGAACCTTTGAAGGTTTTTTTATTTATTAAATGAGACCCCTGAAAAGTACTGATTAAGAACAAGCAAGTAGCATTCCAATTCTACCTTCACCTTTGAGCAGGTAGATGAAAAAGGAATCAAATTATTTGGGGACATACGAGCAAAAATTCTCAAAGCTAGTATCAATAAAATTAATGAATGAGGGTTATTGGCAGACACGGTTATTTTAGACATAAGCATAGTTCTTCACACTCAATCTGTCCAGTGGGTTTAGTTCATTGCATCAAATACACCAGTGAGATTATTGCTCAGGCAATGACTGTGGCCACTTCACTTAGGTCAGATAACCTCTAGCTAACCCCAACTGAGGTGAGTAGTCATTGGCTCAAGAATCATTTCATTGGTGTATCTCAGACTTCAAATTATCTTTTCTCTTCTATAAATACAATAAATTCCAATATTAGCCTATTACATAAAAACAAAAAATGCTCTTTTGATTATTTCTTTTGTTTGGGGCTGCCTCAAATTAGAGGTGGTTGTTAAGTTCTGATTATTCATTGAGTTCTGTACTTTTAGAGCAGATTGGGTGTGGACATCTTCATATGGGACATGCTTTTGGATGCCTAAAAATTTCAGATGGTGATGGTGTTTATATTGTTTCTGCACAGTTCACAAACCTATATTCTAGTTAATCTAGAAGGCTATATACTGGATGGAAAATATATGGATTATTGGGTCTTGGCATCTGAAATAGAGTTCCAGGAGTTGGCTCCAGTAACTCCCAGTCTTTTGTGCAATGATCCCTATAATTGCTTTCAAGCCATTACCCAGTCACAGTGATTTTTGTCCAAATGTAGGGTTGGCTTACGGCTTCCCTTCAGGCCTTGGTACTGATGGATGGAAGGTTAGGCAGTGATGAGCCCTTACTTGTTTTTGACTTTGACCCTTCTGTGAAATCTTTAATGACGAAACTTTCTGATGTTGTGCTTTGTTTGGTTTTGTTTTGCTTACTTTTGTTTGTGTGTGTGTGTGTGTATGTGTGTTTGGGGGCTTTATAAGAAATATCTTTCCGCCTGTCTTTGTCTCCTTGCTTCTAGCAGTTCTCCTATGGCTTCTTGCTTTGAGCCAGAGTCTCTGAGTTTCAGCATCCTCAAGTGTGTGTGGCGGCCTGTGTACTTCCTTCTGAAATTTGGGGAACATGAACTAAGTACATAGATTCCATGGGTTTTCTCAAAGACACACACATCTGTTTTGTCTGGAAATGTGAGTATACAGGGAAGTTTTCTCACCACTCATGCCTCCATTGTGTTTGTAATTAAAGTTTGAAAGGGTCAACTTAAAATATGAAATTTTAATAGTTTACTTTGTGATTCTTCCCAAATCCCAAGTTGTATGCATTGGCCTGGAACTATATTTTGTGATAGAGATTTTTTTTTAGCTAGTATAAGGTAATCCTTTAGACTATTGAAAATAAGCTTTACAATTGAGAATATGAGTCAACTGTAGGATTTTAGAAGTTGTATGAAAAATCGTCATGATTAATAAATGAAATAGCAGTTACTGGCTTTACTGAAGGACTTTTTATACACACAAAAATCACTTTCTTTAATTACATAAACAAACAAATATGTAACTTAAATATAAACATATAAACTAAAGTGTAATCTTAAATAGTATCAGGGAATGGAGAAGCAGCATTGCATCCAACCAATTTGCTAGTAGATTCCTACATATTCTGGAAATTTCCACATAAAAAGAAACCAGGAAGCTTTCTCATCATACACTGGGCCACACACCTCCATTTGCTGTGGTAAAGTCGACTTGTAACATAGATCTGACAACTTCTTTGGGGAGAAGTATGGAACTTAATGCAAAACGAAATTAATTGCTCACTGTCTAGGGAACACATCACCCGGATATCACTTGAAGACCTGAATCTTAAACTTCTGTTTGCCACAGGACCTCTCTAAAATATACTCCCCCAAAGTAATTTTATTATTTCAATCTTAATGAAGAGAATTTTCCTCTTGAATGATCTTGAATTCTAAGTGTTTTAAACTGTTCTTTGTGAAGGTAATTACTTAGCTAACTAAGCCAGTCTGCCACACTTCTATTTATCAACGACTGGTTTAGCATCTACAATGCTCCAGCTTCCATCCTGGAACATTTCTGAACTTAAATAACTGGAACAAAAGCCAAGACTGTTGTCCCTTTTGGGTCATCACATGTATGTGCCAGCCTATTAGATGAGAAGTCCTAAGACTAAGTTCCTGTGTCATGTAGACACCTAACAGAGCCAGAAACTAGTGTCTGTTGAAGAGCCCCCTGCCACAAGACAGCTCATCAGGTAAAAGAAATTGCTCTCTGCCAGTCCTCAAGATGTAGGTTCACACTTCATGATCCCAATGGCAACAGGGGAGAAGCCGCTCCCAAGGGTTAGCGTCCACGTAAGTACCATAGTGCACATGCCCTGCTTCCAACCCCAAATAAATTAATGTTAAAAACTTTTTTTGTTTTAAAAGCTGCATAAAAACCCTATTATGTGTGACTGTTCACAATTACAAAATAATATTCAAACTATGTGCAATATAAAATTTCAGGATGGTTCTAATTACCTATCACATTACAGTACAGTGCTGATATTTCTTTACTGAGGGAGGTAAATGAGTGGAGATGACACCTCACCCACACACTGGCTACCAGACCAGCAACTCATGGGGCTACTAAGGACCTCCATGCTACCACAAGATAAAAGCACTGCCTCTTAAATATGGTGAGCAGTGTGCTGCCTGTATGTCTACCAAATCTATTTTGGCCTGTGATGCAGTTTTTGTTTGTGTGACATTTTTCATTTGGGTTGTATTTAAATATGATTGATTATTTTCAATTTTGTCATCAGAAGCATGAACTGAAACAGATAGTATTGGAATACGAGAAGCTGCCTTGCTATCCATGATAAATCATACCGTGGGCCCATAATAAATCATATGCGAAGCAAGCAAACTAAGAAAACAATGCAGAACGGAGATGAGCAGCTCTGCATAAAGTTACTGTCTAGACCTTCACTCTAATAATGGGATAATCTCCTGATGGCTTTGCCAAGAATTTAGTAAGTCAATTCCAAAAGATTTACATGTGGCCCTTATCCTAATTATTCCTCTCCATTTCTTCATAAACTTTCCAAAACAAAACAAGTTTTCATAGGAACAACTCTCTCCTTCACTAACAGAGTTGCAAGCACTGATCAGTGTGCTACTTTACGATAAGAATGAACATTAATTATTTTGAGCACACTTAAGGTCTACAAAGGTGCAGAGGTTGTTTTATTTTCTCAATCTTGCTGAAGAGAATTTCCCCCTTTAATGGCTGACTTCCAGTATTTTAAACTATACATTAAGAAGCCAACTACTTAATCAACTCAGTCAATCTACTAGGCTTCTAGTCATCACCCATTAGTTGAGCATCTACTGTGATACAGACCCCATACTAGAATACCTGCTCCCTAATGAACATGTGATGAAAAGCCACATCAGCCATTTTGGGGTCATTCCGGGCGGCAATAAGATCTAATCCAGGTACTGCCTTTTGCTTCAATATTTCTCTTTGCTATAGAGCTCCAATTCTGTAAACTGTGCTACACATTTTTCTGAATTATCAGCAAATATTAAATGCATCTCCAATCCTGAGGATGCTCGGCAGCATCCGTGGATTTTTAAACAAACTAGGGCAACACAGTCAAGTTCTAACTAGTACCAAACACTTAAGTCAAGAGTTTTCCACATTTCCAATCTGGCTTCACTGAAGAAAGCAACTGAGAGATCACTGGCTATTATGGTGCGCAGCTTATAAAGACAGCTGCATGCCCTGAGACATTCCATCTGATTTAGTGGCCTCCAAGCATTAATTTGATCCTCATATGTCTGTCTTGCTGCATATTGTAGCAAGGCAAGGAGCCTCCCCTCCAACTAGGAAACCCTTCCCACATTTCCTCTCAGTGACAATGTTGGAAGCCACACAGACACATGACCTCTCAGCAAGCCAGTGCTCTACACCCAACTCCCTCCACACTGTGCTCTCCCCACACTGTCCTCTCCCCACACTGTGCTCTCCCCACACTGTGCTCCCTCCACACTGTGCTCTCCCCACACTGTGCTCTCCCCACACTGTCCTCTCCCCATACTGTGCTCCTCCCACACTGTGCTCTCCCTCCACACTGTCCTCTCCCCACACTGTGCTCTCCCCACACTCTGCTCCCCCCACACTGTGCTCTCCCCACACTGTGCTCCCTCCACACTGTGCTCCCTCCACACTGTCCTATCCCCTCACTGTGTGCCCCGTCTGCTCTGTGGACTGGGCTTTGCCTGGGAATTTTCTCACATCAAGAAGAGATCACAACTCACAAAGAAGGCTTGAGTATGGTTTCAAGAGGCCTTTTCAATTCCTTCTCCTACTCCTCTAATCTCCACTCTCTCCCAAAAAGTCTCAGCCAACTTCCTTTTAGTTTCCATAAAGCTGGCATGCAGTCTTCCTTTTCTGCCTCCTACCGCAGCTGCCTCCATGGTGGACCTCTACTATAAGAAGTGAAACACAGCTTGTGGACTTATACCCTTGGAGAAACGGTGCAGTACTTTTCAAATTTAGCATAGCATTTTATCTTCATGTAATTGTGTCATCATTACTCCATTTTGTAAGGTTGAGCTTCTCTCTCTCTGTTGTCTATGCATTGTAAACGCTGTTGGTGAAGTTGGTTTTGTCCTTGACAAACCTGCACAAGGCCTACCAGCTGGCCAATCCCAACTTCACACTCAGTGGTGACATCATTCTGTGTGCTTCTTCATCCTCCCTCCCCCATCTTCCCTATGTTACTGTCAAGTGATGTCTCTCCTTTATTTCAGAGCTTTCCTTGCTCTCAGCGCAAACATCTGGCATTCTTTTCATGCCTTAGAAAAATTGTTCATTCTGGTTAATTTCAGCCTCTTGGTATGTAATAGGAAAGGGATAAAAATGGTCACTATTTCCCAGACATGAGGAAGTGATCAAATAAGCTGATATATGCGAAGAGCACACACTTCTCCAGCAACCGCCACAGTCGTGAACACACTGTCAACCATGTTCAGGAAGTCCACAGTGACTTACCTCTCACCCTGTACAACACTCCCTGCCCTGGAGGGGCCTGCATATAGTTATTGGCATGTAGTAACTGCTAGTCATTCACTGATCAGCTAAGTACCATTTGCTGAATGTTTTATCATTTTAATAACCCACTCCATGGGAATAATGCTGTGCACTTATCAACTCACACTGAGTCTACATTTTATCATATATGAGTATATGGTTTTGATCATAAACTTCTCCCTACACCCATCAACTCCTTTACTGTCCTCTCTACTTCATATTTCCTTTTAAATGCATGTCTTCTTATATTTCTTATATATATATATATATATATATATATATGAATATGTATTTGTATGTATGTATGTATGTATGTATGTATGTATGTATGTATGTATACAAGACCAAGTAGAGTTGCCTATATGCACATGCATGTAGGGCTGACTACCTGGGCATAGAGAACCTATGACGGGGTTTGTTCCTGAAGAAAATTGATTCTCTCTTCCTCAGCAGCCCCTTTGGCTCCTTACCTAGGAAGTGGAGCATTGGGAGCTCATCCCTATCCACAGAGAATATTGATTAGAACAATTTACTGAAGACTACCATAGCTTTTGAAAGCTCATGGGTGAAGCTTCCTTGGCACACCCTGAAGACTGTATTTTATAATAGTTATCTTGGTCCTGTGGGTCTTAGACTGTTTCCACACCCACTTCTGAGATCCTACCCAAGCCTGGGGTGTAGGAGGATATGCTGTAGTGTTAAGGTTCAGTAAATAGGAGAGAACTCAGACTTTGTGCTGTAAACCCATCCAGGAAGCCAGGAATGATGGGGTCACAGACTCTGGAGGAGAATCCATTACTGTTATTGATAGTATGCCCTCTAAATACTTCTTCAAATGCCCACAGATCACCACTGCTCTTGATCAACATCAAAGCTTATTTCAGCAGCAGATAGAGGCTGTTACAAAGAATGACAGGTGGTTACAGTGCAGAGAGCCAGTGACTACAGTGTCCTCATCCCTATTTAGATAAATATATATTATATTATATTATATATAAATATATATGTATGTATATAGTTTATAAATATATATTTATAGAATTCTATAAAATTATATTACAGTGTGCTGATAACATAAAAACTATCTTACCTCATTTGTTTATTTTTGTGTGTTCTAAGACATTTGTGCAACAAAAGAGCATTCATTTACTCACAATTGCGATTCCAATATTGACTGTGTGGAACATGGGTGCCATGAAGGTATGCCATGCAGAGTCTTTGAAACACAGGTATGGAGAAACTAGTAAGCTAGCCTCTCTCATATGAGTTACTCAGAGTCACCAGTGGCTTTCACCGGACATGTGTTGTTGGCCTTCAAAGTCTGAATACCACTCCCACTGATAGTTGTCCCTTTTCTAACTATAGGTGTCAAGTGACTTTATCAACATCATTTCTTTCTTTCATAATAGTATTGCATATTTAAACCGTGTTCTGGGAGGGTGTTATTTGGTCTTGACATTTTAGGACATTCAGCAACTTCAATGAATTGATTCAATCAGAAAGTGGCCAGTGAACATATAAGAACATATAAGAAACATGCCCACCCTCCTATTACCTCCTTGAAGCCTTTAATTAACATGTGGGCATATGGTGTATGTATACATTATTACTCTCATATGGTCACATTTGTACCTGTTTTTGGTTTTTTTGTTTTGTTTTGTTTTGTTTTTAACCACATAAAGCTAGCTTCCAAAGAACAGAACAGCCCTTCAATGCTTTGGGTTTTCACTTTGCTTTCTTTGCTTTCTTTGCTGATGAAGAGATTTATAGAAGGACACTAAGTTTCATTTTTCAACCCAATTTTATCAGGAAGTCTTACTGAAACCATTTCATCTTGAGAGGTGAGTTACTACGAACTTTTTTCACACTACCGTGACATTGCTGAGCAGCGGGTGACTCTCGGGGGATCTTGCTCCTGATCCTTCCAGTGAGAGTGAATGACTAAGAGGGGAGCCTCTTCCAGAGACACGGGAATAGTGTACAGGTAGCAGGTAGAGATGGCACGGTAGGCGATATGGTGTAACACAGGAGGAGGAATTCTGCTGACTGCTTTTAGCTCTCCACAATCTTATTTATTTCAGATTACTTTATAGAGATGCAGAGAACACCATAAATTACTACTGTCTTGTAGCATTTGAGCAGTGACTCTCTGCCAGAGATTGTGACTTCAGCAACTAAGATAAGGGGTGGAAACATGGAAACTACACACTTCTAGTAACCATGGAAACAGCAATTGCCCTGTTGCAGAATCTTCTATAAATACAAGAATAGTTGTTCTTTGAGGCTGTCCATAAAAACTTCCTTGTAAGTTACTCTCTGTTTTTCTCCTTATATAAAACACAAACCTGCTCAGATGAGCTAGCATGTCTCAAGAAACCACTTTAAAGTCTGCACTGTTCGATCATTGTGGTCAAATAGAAAAAGGTATTGTTTCACTGAAGCACAGAAGATCTTCAAGAATGGTGTTTCTGTAGTGCTTTGATATCTCACTCTGCTAGGCTGAAAACCCCACAGAAACACAGAGTAACTTTAGAATTGTAGCTCTCACTGTATCAAAAAGGATATGACAGCATAAGATGACTCCCAAAATGGGAGACCACAACATGGGGAGACCATAAACCAAAGAAAATGTGGCAATAGAAATAGACACCCTAAGATGAAAGATACAAGTCCTGGGCTAGTGAGAGTTCAGTTGTTTAAACACCCATGATCCAAAAAGAGAGTGGATCAAGATTAGCAAGAAGTCCAGATAATGCTTCTTGTGTAAGACCCAGGACTTTGACAAGGCAATCCAGAGAATAAACCTGACCCACAGGTACCTCCTCCCAGTCTGCTCTGTAGGAGTAGCCACACACCTGATGGATAGCTTAGGGGGCTTACTGATAAAGCTCAGAGTACAGATGTAACCACCTCTGCCCAGACCCGAGTAAGTCAGAGAGTCCATGTGAATGATCTAAGTATCAAGGGAAGTCAGAAATGTCCTTATTTCAGAGAAGGAACACTGAGGTCCCAGGAGGTTGGCATATCCATCCATTCAGAGGCAGTGACACCATAGAAGGTAGCTGGGAACCTTTCCACTCCACTTTTCTATGTCCCTTTGTGTACTTTCTACAGACTCTCTCTTGTCATCAGCATGAAGAACAGATGCACTGTGTTCATGTAATATTCTGTCAGTAAGTTCTTATCACTACTCAATGCTGATAGTCTAAAGTATTCTTTTAATCAATCCTTCCTATGTTCATAAAACAAAATACACCCATGTTTCTGATAAATTCTATATGTGCACATACCAGGTATTTTCAGCAATATGAAATTCTAGCCAATTTTCTAATAATATATTTATATGCCAGAAAGTATGAGACCCACAATTATAAGACCCTACTCATCTGTGTAATTTGACTTATTGAAGAATAAAAACTTCATTACAGGATCAGAAGTCCTGTGAATTCTTCACAGGAGTTGAGTCTGAAATATGTCCTGTGTTCTCCTGATGGTTCAAGGTTTACATGCCTCCCCTTTTCAGCCAGAAGCCAGACTTATTGCTATGTATAAAATATAGTTAGGTAGCTAAGAAATATTAGTAGCCTTGGAGGCCACTGGGGATCAACTCCCCTATGGATGTCTCTAGACTTTGCCACTCATTTCCTTGGTAACACGAGAATGGAAAACATCAGACTGTCCCAACTCAGCCATCTTGGTCAAAAGAATAGACTATCTCTGGGTTTGGGTAGATACATGACATTGTGATGGAATGTAGAAAATTACATATTATTATCTATCCTCTGGATCCAGGGCCTGGAAAGATGGTTCAGTGGTTAAATCTGCATGGATTAATTCCAAGTACCCAAGTGTCAACTAGCAATCAGTAACTCCACTTCCCATTGGACTCAAAATCCTTTTTCAACTCCACAAGCACTGCATGCACATGATGCACAGAAAGACATACATGCAGAGAAAACATATACACACAAATAATACAGTTACTATAACAAATAATAACAACAATAGTGGATCCATCTCTGCCTGCCAATCACCTGCCTAGTACCATCATACAGAAAATCAGATCCACCAAAAGCATTCTGAGGATGTAGGAGAAATAACTATGAATGGGATAACATATCTCTCCTTCCCAGAAACACTTTCCATAATGCAGCTGCTGTCGGTATTGGTGGCTTGGTGGTAGAATTCTTGCCTGCCATAATGCAGCTGCCTACAGGCCTCCACCGTGTAATCTGCCCATCTTTGTGAGGTTTAACTCAGAGGTACTTACTGTATCATTTGTCTCCTTTCTGTCTCTTTAGTTTCTGGGCTTCTCCACTCTCTCCTGAAAGCCCTCTTCCTCTCCAGCTTGCAGCCCTTTGCTGCTGTTTGCCATTGCTGAATGCTCTTGGGCTACTCCTCTTCTCCTTCATGCTCCTGGAAGCTGCCAAGGTTAACAGCTAGCCTGCTCCATTGTTCTTCCCTCAGACTCCAAATCACCTTCACTTTTTCTTCTGAGACAGTTTCTAAATTATTTTATTAACAAGACTGGTAACTTACTAAAAGAGACCTAATTCCTCCAGTATCAACAATACAGAAATTAATGTTATTGTCCATGTCTCTCCTTCTCAGGCATATCAGACAACAGGATTCAGAACTGCATTCCTCTGTATAGACTGATATATTTGTAAGTAAAACTAAGTCTTTTTGAAGATATTTTCTCAAGGAAGACAATCTGCTGCTGGTCCGAGATTGCTTGCACGTTTACAGATGTATCTTGTAAAACATTTAGACCATTCTTCCCTTAATTCTAATTTATGTGCTTAAATTATTAATAAGCATATCTGCTAATCAAATCTGGGTGGTGTAATTCAATTTTTGAGATGCTGGTGGTTTCATTCATTTCTGTGATTTATGAAGCTGTAACTTGCATTTATACACTTATCTCCCTATTAAATGTTCATCTGCCAGCCAGCTGTTCTCCCCAGTTACCTAATGGTTTTCTCAAAGCTAATGTACATCATTTTACTTTTGGGTTAGCATAGAATTCTCTGTAGAACACCTGTGGAATCTTTCAGTAAGTTGTGGTTTCAGTCCCCCCAAACATGTAAATCTTCCACCATATTTCAAACTTGTCATTTTTACCTCCTTGTTTTTCATCTAACAATCAACTCCACCATTGTCAGGAGCCATCATAGGACAAGCTAATAACTAGCAGGTGATCTTCCTGAGATGATCGCCTTAGATTAACATCGGTGACAGAACTCCGGAAGGAAAGGTCCAGGAGAAATATTTCTCCTGTTATCATACTTTTCCTATTATTATTAAACACATAATAATCATAGATACTAGCTCACCTTTTTGAGCACATCTCTGCAGATCTACGATGATGTACTGTCTTATAGTGATGTTAAATAGACAAATATAAGACTTCTCAATTCTTAATGACGATCCTATAAGAATTCCTAAAATTATATCAGTGTTTATTAAGCTATTTTATAGTGGGACGACTATTAGGTCCTTTTCCAATAGTTAAAACTACAAGGAGAATTCTGCAAGTCCCCCAAGTGTCATCAGTTAATTGCTTCTAGGCAGTAACCAGACTTTCTACTACTCAGAGCACATTCCAAGAGGTTGTAAAACAGTTAACCAAAGATTATAAAAAGGGAACTAATGGTTCATTATAGGTGCTAGGATAGAAGATAAAATATTGACTGGGTTTATCTATGCAAAACCTCACTAATAACTTAGTTATAGTTTGTAACTTTGAATAAACCTGTGGAGCTGTAAGGGTGGCGAATGTTTAATGGGATAATTACTCCTAATGGCTATGCATGTAAACATTCTCTGTTGTAAACTTCTTATTCGATTTATGATTTGATTTTATGTGTAAACTTGTGATGAACTTTTACCACGTGACTATGTATTCTGAAAGATGTGTAAGTACTGAAGACAAAGAAAGGAACAAGAGACAAATTTTCCCTTGTCCCTTTTGTGATCTTTCTGTTTTCCCCCCTTTTCTTAGATAGTTTTCATAGACAACCTTTTACAACTTAGTAATAAATACTATAATTACTTTTCAAAGTGTTTCTTTCTCTACCAGTGACTTCTACTGGCAGGCTGAAAACTAGAGCCACCCAGTTCCTGCCGAGATAGAACAAAGGCCACATTACTTAATCCCCCATTGTTAGGGTACAGGTGTCAATCACATAAGCCAGCAGCTTTTTATCTCCAGAAAGAGCAAGAAAGTTTTTTAAAACTTTTTAAAAGTTATAATCAGCATTTCAGTATAGTTAGAGAGTTAGAACATCTGGAGACTATCAGTCTTTAAAGCCACACCAGAGTCCTACTCTGCATCCAGTTTCAACCTGTTCCAGGCTGGGAGGTTCCATCACCAAGTTAACATCTTCCTTGTTCTCCACTGGATCAGTGATGGTCACTAGGATTCCGTATTGGCTCCCATGATCAATTCTCTGTGTCCAGGCCATGATGCTCCATTTTTAGGAATGAATATGATCACAGTGTTTCCATTTTTAACCCTTTTACCTGAGCAGTTAGTTCATAATACGGTTTTGCCACTGTCTCCCTATCTCTTCTCCAGTCAGTCTACTTGAAGGAGTGCACTCTTCCAATGGTCATGCTCACCCCTCTCTTTCCTGCAATCCATCTTTCCCCTTGCTTGCCATGGTGATTTGCTATTTCAAATCCATTAACCCCTCCTCTTGATGAAACAGGTTTCTATCTGGTGGCGACATGTTCCCCTCGCTAATGATGACAGTATGCTTAGACTAACCAGACAACTTAGACTGAGTTCCACCTGGCAACAGCAGCTACCCAGCTCTGCTCTGTTTATCTCTCTTACCCTGCAAGGCAAGCTCCAAGCTCTAGAAAGCACCTGTTAATCAATCAGTGAAAGTAATTTGATTAGAACATTTTCCTTCCTAAGGATTGCAGATCATATTCTGAAGGAGAAAAGCCATTAGAAAGAGTCTTAAAGAAAACTCAGCAACATGTGCTATTAGAGATATTGGGTGGAGGCTCATTACAAGGCAGAGTGACTGTACCTTGCCTGCCTCAGTTAATGGAAGCTTAATTAGATCAGAGCAAAGCCCCAGTGCTTGCCACAAATGGCCTTCAGACCACAGTGAGCTGCCCGACAATTCTCACGTAACTGCTCCCTTAATGATTGGGTATGGAATGGATCACAGATCCTCAGAACTGGACCCAGAAATAATGGAAAGAGTGTGTGTGTGTGTGTGTGTGTGTGTGTGTGTGTGTGTGTGTGTGTGCGTGCACGTGTAGGAACCTTGGCCAGAGAGTTTGTGATGGAAATCACTTTCTGAAGATACTTAATAACATTGGAACTCTCATTCTGTTAAAAGAAAGAGAGGAAGGAAATAGCCTCTGAGTTATTACTGTTGTGTTTGTTAAAGTGTCTACATTTCCTTTCTCTTGCTCTGCCTTTGTGGCAGTTTGAATAGGAGTAGCCCCCATAGGCTCTTATATCTGGGTGCTGAGTCTTTAGGGAGTAGTTCTACTGAACAGGTATTAAGAGGTGTAGCCCTGTTGGAGGATGTGTGTCACTGGGAGTGGGCTCTGGGGTTTTGAGGGCACAAGCCAGGCTCACTGTCATTCTCTCTTCCTGCTGCCTATTGATCCCGAAGTTGGACTTTCAGCTTTCTCTCCAGCACCATATCTGCCTGCATTCTGCCAGGCTTTCCACCATGACAATAATGTATAGAACAATAAGCCACCCCATTAAATGTGTTCTTTCATAAGAGTTGCTGTGGTCAGCAAGTTTCTTCACAGGACTAGAACAGTGACTAAGATCCTTCCTGCTGATCCTTCTCTTTGACATTCCAGTTCCTCTCTCATTACTTCTTTCTCTCCCTTCCTTGACTACTATCTGTCATCTGTCTGTCTGTCTATCATTTACCTATTTACTTATTATTAGTCATCTACCTGTAATCTATTTACTAGCTATCATCTGTTTATCTACCTGTCTGTCTATCTGTCTGTTATTTATTTTCATTCATCTACCTTTAATCTACTTACTAGCTATCATCTATCATATATATATATATATATATATAATCATTCATATATATCTCATCTGTGTATCT
>JADRCD010214660.1:0-14034 GCA_019843815.1 Montemys delectorum | reverse complement strand
TCTAGAGTGCAGTGTCTGAGGTGCAGTGTCTAGAGTGCAGTGTCTGGAGGTGCAGTGTCTAGAGTGCAATGTCTAGAGTGCAGTGTCTGGAGGTGCAGTGTCTAGAGTGCAGTGTCTAGAGTGCAGTGTCTCAGAGTGCAGTGTCTGGAGGTGCAGTGTCTAGAGTGCAGTGTCTAGAGTGCAGTGTCTGGAGGTGCAGTGTCTGGAGGTGCAGTGTCTAGAGTGCAGTGTCTGAGGTGCAGTGTCTAGAGTGCAGTGTCTGGGGTGCAGTGTCTGGGGTGCAGTGTCTAGAGTGCAGTGTCTGGAGGTGCAGTGTCTGGGGTGCAGTGTCTGGGGTGCAGTGTCTCAGTGGCTTATTTCATATTTCCCAGTGAGTCATAATGTTAACCTCCTTCATGTGCACACTGACTGCCATTTGTGTATCTATCTTCTTTGGAGAAACTTCTTGGGTCTTTTCTCCATTTTTCATTATTCTCCCACTCTTTCCCTTTCTCTCATATCCTTCCTGCCTGCCTTTCCCTTCCTCCCTCCCTCCCCCTTCCTCCCTGGAGATGGCCTTCAGGGCCTTGGCCTGTGCTCTATCATAGAGCTCTGCACCCACCCCCTACTCTCTTTTGATCTGCATTTTTGATCTTTCTTCTCCAGTCTCCAGCCACTTGATCGTGGCAGAGTCAGAGCAAAGGCTAAACCCATTGCCACCTCCATTGGCCTTGGGCAAGCGGCCTCCATCCTGGCTTCTGTTTCCTATCTATAAATGGGGTCAGGGTCCTCTTCTTCCTGCCAGGTTCAGAAGCTGAAGATAAAGTGAGGTGGTGTGGCCTGTGGCAGCCCCCATCACACAGGACCTCCTACGATGATGGCTGTATTCTTACCCCTGTGGTAGACTTCACATGCAGCAGCCTGGCCTGTGCCTTCTGCTGCTGTATGTTTTAGCTTCCCAGGAAGTTCTGAGATGGATGTTGTCAGCAGAGCCCAAGGCAACCACACTAATTTAGAGTTTGCCAAGGTTTATGCCTTTAGATCACCATGTGCCAGCTCCAGCAGCAGCCGGCATGGCCTTCAGTGGGCAGCCAGAGCTTACTGATACACACTTCACATGGCTTGGGAGTGACCCTGAAGGCTGCAGAACCAGGCGCATTTGCATACTTGGATGGAAGCTGAGTGTGGGTGAGACTGGGAAAGGATGGCTAGAACCATCTCTCAGGAGCCCCAGCAGGGCCCAGTGTCTATGGCTCCATCTCTCCTGACAGCAGTAAGACTAGGTTGTGTTGGCTCAAGGTCTTGAAAGCCACATTGTATTTGATTTCCCTTAGCTTGTCCCCTGCCCGCCTCCTTAGCCCCTCCCCTACCTACCTTCTTAGTCCCTCCCCTTCCTACCTCCTTAGCCCCTCCCCTTCCCGCCTTCTTAGCCCCTCCCCTTCCCACCTTCTTAGCCCCTCCCCTTCACAACTCCTTAGCCCCTCCCCTGCCCACCTGCCATGTGCCCTCCATCCCAAGATGCTATGAAATGAAGTGTCCCAGCGGACAACAGCTTTCTGGATACTTTAAAGTTCACTTTAAAACATATTCTTTCCCTCTTTGCTCCTAATCCCTAACACAGTCTTGATTCCTTTCAATCTTCTCAGTGCTGTCAAGAGACAGCGGGTCCCACTTGAAGCCTTGTCCCTCACTCAGAGCAGGTGCACAGGTTCTCATCCGAATGAGTCTGTTCCCATGAGGTCGCAGATGCTCCCCGAGCTGCCTTTAGAGATGCAGTTTCTTTGGAGATGACAACATCCGCCTGCGAACCTGGGGACCTGCCTGACCATGGATCAGATTTTATTCCTGGCGAGAACTGGGAAACGAGTCTCTAGACAGAGCCAAAGCCATCAGCCACCATCAGTGTTTCTTATTTTGAAGCCAGCAAAGTGCCATGGAGCGAGACCTCTTTGATGTGATAATGTGAAAATGAGAATTGATTTTTAAAAAAAAAAAAAAAAAAAAAAAAAGATCACTGCCATTTAATTAACCTGTGTGCTGGCAGCGATCAGGGACAGACATTTAAATGAGTAGCAGGCAGCCGACTCTCTTCCTGTGTGCCTGTGTCAAGGGCTTAGGATAAGGGTTGGACTCGTGTCTCCCTAGTTAACAGAATGGGCTGTGTTTTCTTCAGAACCTCGATGAGCAAGGTCTTCAGCCCTCCTATGCACTAGGGTCTTTTACAACATGGAGTATAGCAACGATCCCATTCCTCCAGAGTCCCGGCTCATGAGGCTAATGTTCTGGCGCGTGAGTCAGAGCGTATGACCCGTGAGCCATTCTGGCCCAGACGCGCCATCCACCCTTGCTTTGGTTTCCTTCTTTCATGTTTCCCTGTTCCTTCCCCCACCCTCTTCCTTTGATTCTTCCTCACCCTTCCCTCATCCTGAAAGAGGCTCCACCTCCTTCATTCCCACCCTCATCTTCCTTCCAACTTCTTTCCTCTTTACTTTTTTCAAATTATGTGTTATCACGGACAGTGAGCCTTTTCATTGTAAAGGATACTCACATCTGCTTCACTATAAACCTTTATGCTCAAGTGCGTCATAAAATAGACAGTGAATATTCAAGCAAAATAGACATGCATTTATTCACATTTATGTTTAAATACTGTTTGTGTTTGAAAGCTCATACTATATATGTTGCTTGGCAATTTGCATTCTCTATGAGTCAGTGTGCTTTGGGATTTTAAACAACTATTCATTTGATGAGGAGCCACCAAACCTTAGTTCATGGACTAAATCTGGCCCAAGTTTCTTCCAGTCTATAAAGTTTTATTGAGGGACAGCCATGGTGTCTGGGTTAGTTGTAATTGTCAACTTGACAACTAGAGATATTTAAGTAGAGAGTCTCAACTGAAGAACTTCCTGGGCCAGATTGGTCTGTGGACATGTCTGTGGTGGTGGTGGTGGGGTGACTTGATTGTTAATTGGTGGAGAAGGGTCCATTTGGGCGGCACCATTCCCTAGGTGTGTCCTGAACTGTATAAGAAAGCTAGCTAGGCATAAGCCTGTTAGATGGGCAGCAGGCAGCATCCTCCATGGTTCTTGCTTCACAGCTCTGGGTTTGAGTGAGTCCTTGTAGGTGACGCTTTGTGGCATAGCAAACAGCCCTGCTGCCTTCAGGGTTCCTGCCACTGATGTTCTCGTCCTGACTTCTCTCAGTGATGGACTGTGATCTGAAGTGTAAGCCAGACGAACCCTTTCTTTTCCTGAGCTGCTTTTGGGGAGGGTGTTTGTTACAGCAACAGAGCTGAGCTAGCCAGACTATACAACACATGTCCTCTGTCTACATATTACCTGTGACTGCTTTTGAACTGGACAGTCGAGTTGAGTAATTGCCACGGAGACCAGACAGTTCAGGAAGCCTGTGACATTTGCTATTTGGACCTCTAGACCCTTACAGGAAAACAGTTTATAATATCTGCTGCCATCATCCACCCCTTTTTCTTCTTACTGAGCACCTAGAATCTCTCAGCATAGCTGTGTGATACTTCCCATTATTAAGATGCCTACTACTCTATGCTGTAAAATAGGGACTTGCCAAATGGGCTGGGTCTGGGGTGACCTCGAATGCTGGCGGGGAGACTGTTCTCTGAGCCCTTGGTACTCAAGACTGCGATGGTCATAGCTGTGTGAGTGCGTTCTTGGGACTATCTCAGAGTGGGGGCTTGGCTTCTGTTTCTTCTTGCCTTCTGGAATGTTCCATCCAGTTCAGCCTCAGTGGCTAAGTGCTCAGGTTCTGAAGTCTGGTTCCTGGAGAGTCTGAGCAGATGTTGTCCTCTGCATAGAACTTTGTTCTAGAACACTGGCTCGTTCTACCCGGTCGGTGATGATGGCTTAGGTGAGCGTCTCACTGTGGAGTGACCATATAGAGAGCATCTCTGAGGCATGGGGGACTCGACAGAAGGCTAGTTGGGATTCGAGTGTCTGGAACTCAGAGGTCTGAGAAGCTGGGCTTTTGCTAGAGTCTAGCTTAGTGAAACTTGGAGCCTCTAATCTTTAGAATGAGGAAGCACAGGGCCGGGGCATGCCTCAGCAGCAGAGCACTGGCTTAGCACTTGCAAGGCCATGGATTCTAAAACTAAAATCTAGGAGAAGAGGCTGATTTGATTGAAAGAAAGCAGGAAAGAAAAGAGATGAGGGAGGGAAGGAGAGATGGGAAGGAAGGATGCTTACCCAGCATTTGATGGTGCCTGTTAGGGTAGAACCCCTGCTCACTCCTGCATGGGTTGGGGAAACCCCATCTGCCCTTCTTCTCCCAATCTTGCCAGCTCAGAGAAAACTCCCCCTTCTATACAGAGAAAGTTCATGGCTAACATGTCATTATTCCTCAGGTCTACATTTCCTGCAACACCCTCAGGAGTACCCGTCAAGGGGCTAAGTTCCCAACCACGTTTGGATGAAACTGGCATGCCATCACTCCTTGCCTAAGCTCTACAAATCCCCTTGTTTTAGCCTGGGTGCGTGACTTCACTGACCTCCACCTGTGAGATTGGTGAACCTGCTGGAGGGCTGCCTCTTAATAAACCTGCTTTTATCTACTTTTAATCTATCCTTTATCAGCATCATTGAGGGAGAAAGAAAACCTATCAGAGAGATAGCAAGGCCAGAAGCCAGCTCCAGCTGACTAAGCAGAATATGAGCCTGTTTGAACACTTGAGGGTCAATTTTCAGGATGGTTCAGAAAGTCTCAACCCTGGCTCGCAGAGGTTCATCACCAGGCTATCTTAGGGGCTTCACGTAGCCAGAATGACCTAATAGGTTGTTGATGAGCCACTGCCAGACCTAATTAACTTCAAACACTATTTCTCCTCGCTAGTGAGTCACTACTCAGGATCCATTTCCCCCAGTGAGATTTGAGTGTGTCTGATTGGCACTTGGTGACTCGAGGAGACCATTGTCCTTTAGTGGGCATCTCTAACTGACCTGTGTAGGAGAGAGACAGTCCCCAAGTGGGGCGGGATGGATGCCTGGCAGCCTTAAGTCACACATCTCCTGCAGGGCACACACAGATCATAAGCTCAGATATTTAATGCACGTGTCTGGCCGAGCAGGGAGACCTCTGTAGATGAAGGGGTTCAGTTGCCCTGGGCAACAGGCACACCCCTGTCCAAATTCATCCTAAATGATGAAGCTTTGTGGCAAGCTTGCTGACTGCATGCATCTAGTATATGCCAAAGCTCTCACTTTGGGGAAAACACTGTTTCTCTAAATAGGTTTGTTTGTTCTGGAACTCACTCTGTAGACCAAGCTGGCTTCATACTCAAGAGATTTGCTTGCCTCTGCTTCCCTTATGCTGGGACTAAAGATATGTGCCACCACCACCTGGCTCAACACTGCTCTTAATGGGCCACAATTCTTTAAACTCACAAAAAAAAAAAAAAGAGCCAAAGGCCTCTTTGGAGTCCCTGCAGGCTAGCCACAAGGGGCCATGCTCACCCGAACCTTGCTGCAATCCTTCATGCAGACTCATCTGCCCCACGTAAGCAAAGGGCAGCCAGGGGGCCAGAGAGACAGCTCTACTGTGTAAATAAGAAGTCTTGAGCTCAAAGCTGTATGAATTCTGATGGGGCGAAGGTCACAGTGCTGAGCCTGAGGAGAGCGAGCTGCCTGAGAGAGAGAGTAAGCTGGGGAGTGAGGAACTCTACAGAAAAATCCGTGCTGAACTCCACAGTGGGACGGTGGACCGGGCCAGGAAACTTGGTAAGGTAGAGCGGGCCTGAGTCCCTGGCATCTGGGCGTCTACCTGAGACGGCAGACAGCTCCCTGCTCCCTGCCAGATTCCTAGCCTGGAACACATGACCACACTCCCCATGGGGGTCCCAGAGCCCAAAACAGAGTTCTCCACTCTAAAGAGGTCTCTGGAGGCCCTGAGGGTTTAGCCAAGAAGCCTCTCTGCCTGGACATTCCTCTCTGCAAAAGGTATTTAATCTCTGGTCCACCCTGAGGAGTTGGTATGCATCCATTTCCCACAATGAACAATCAATAAATGGTATGAATTAACATAGACTGTCTCATTCATGTCCTGAGGAGCATGGTGAAGGCCTTTGTCTACAGAGATGCATCCTAAGTCTCCTGTAGAAGGCCTCTCTGTACTTCCAGACAACCATTGCTACCTTCAACAATGAGCTAGGCCGGAGTTCCCCATTTTCCCAGCCCTGGGTTTGATGTCGTCTTCAGCCCTCGGCCCCTGACAGTCCTGGCCTCATCTCAGGCTCACGGACCCCTGATCCTTCGATCCCTTTTCTGTGCAACACCCCAGTGGTGACTGAGTGTCTGAGAGTTAGGGAACCCCAACTTCTGCAACCCACATCTTAGACTGTGTTTTCCCACCCCATGAGTGGTGTCTCGGGGCTTCCCCAAAGCCCAGGGCCTGACAGTGGTGGCGGGACAGGGAGACACAGTCAACCACTATCTGAGTTTCACCTCTCCAGTTACCACATCCCACAATTTATAGATGGGAAATTGAGCCCAGCGGGCATTGGCTGGCCCCAGGAGTCCAATCAGCAGCCCTGCATGGGCTGAGTGCTCCCAACCTCTACTGTCTTGGAGAAGCTACTCACTGCCTTTTGGGCTCTGATAGAACCCACAGAACTACCAGATAAAGCCCACTGGTTGGACATAGTGGGCACACTCAGCCTCTTTTGGATGCATTTGTGTGTGCACAGGTGCACATAAGGGTGGAGGCCCAAGGACAGCCTTGGGTGTCATTTCTCAGGACTTGTATTATTTTGAGACGGTGTCTCTCACTGATCTGTGCTTGCCAGCTCAGCTAGATTGGCTGGCCAATAAATCCCAGGGGTGCTCCTCTCTCTTCCTCTTCCATACGGGGATTGGGAGCACTGGCCACCATGTCTGACTGTTTATTTATATTTAACATGGGCATTGGGATTCAAACTCAGGCCCTCATGCTTGTTGCTTCTTTGACTGAGCCGTTTCCCCAGTTCTATCTTCATTTTCTTCCTGAGGAGAAAAGGGAGGTGCCGGGCAATGGTCTACATGGATTAAAATATCCATCCAACTCAAAGAAGTGGTGCCAGTGGGCTTGGGTGGGGAAGGGTCTTTGTGAGCTCTTACCTCAGCAAGGTAGCATCAGTGCTGTGCTTGCTTACAGTGTGGACCCTGGATGCTGGCATAGAGCGGGGTCTGAGCAGCATGAGTCCTCTCTTGCCAGGAGTTCCAAACAAATTACAACTCCATAGCATGGCTGTGATATATATTAGAACAAAGACCTTGGGAGCTAGGCAGAACCGGGTTCAAATCCTACCTCCACTGCTTCTGTACTGTGTGACCTCAATCAAGTATCAAAGCCTCCCTGACATCTGTTTGCTCACCTAGAGGCAAGTCCCATCTTGAAAATAAATATATATTATATGTATATAATTCTCGGCACAGGCACAAAGCAGGGGCTGGAAGCCATGCTGTTTGCTTTACCCAGCCGGATCCATGCCCACCCCACTGGCCTCCACCCCATCATCATCTTTCCAGTTTTTGGTATTAGTAAGCTGATGCTCTGCTCCACTCTCTGACCCCAAGTGAGGCCAAAGAGGCTTGGGAAGAAGCCTGGTCATTTCTCTAGGGAGAGCATTATTTGTTGGGCTGACAGAAGCCTGGCCTTGTCTCACCAGCCCCAGGGAGACAGTGAGCAGAGACCTCTGGACCAATTTATCTTGGAAATTGTCTTTTTTCTTCTTCAGGCAGAGGGAGGAAGGAGGAACTTAGAAAAAAGCATCTAGCCAGATGCCTGGTGAAATCTGCCCCAAATCAGCCATCCTTTTTAATAACGAAGGTTGTCATGAGTCTCAGCTCAATCGGAAATGACAGGCTGTGTAAATATTTGCTCTATAACTGATTTATGGGGTAGGAGACAACAAAAAATAAGATTACTCACTAATCATGGGGCTGCAGGAAGATCAGGAAGCCTAAATGCCAGGGCCCACTACCTGAAAGGCCCAGGCCCTAACCCGGGTCTGTACGTACTCTGAGGGTAGTGGGAGAGATGGGGATGGGGTAGTTCTCTAGCCAAAAGCCCAGAGAAGAACCCAAGATGTGATGTTTCTTGAATTTGACAGCTGGCTAACTTCTTGTTGGGGTGGGTGCCTTGGAGAAATAGGAGCTGCGTGCACGTGTGTGTGTGTTGGGGGGCATCTCTTACACCAGTGTGAGGTTGACAGGCTGAAGTAGAACCAGCATCCAGGTCAACACACCCGGCTCTTACTGAGTTGCTTTCTGAGTGTGTGAACTGTGGGGAGGGCCAATAATGGGCCAATCATCTTTCTGCATATGAATTGTATCTGCAGCACACCACCTAGCCTCTGGCATTCCTGGGTGTGGTGGTCTACACTCCCTTGTTCTGAACTTCCTGCAGGTTCAACTCCACACATTGCCACTCAGAGCCAACAGCTCTAGTCAAAGTTCTCTCCTCAGTACTGGCTTTCACTTCCCTGTAGCATCTAGGTATGTGCCCACATGAGTACACACACACACAGACACACCCACATGGACACACCCACACCTATAGATACACATGCATAGTCCCCATGAGCATGACACACAGAAAGCTTACCCTTACTAGTCTCTTTTCATATCTATGCATTAGGATATCTTTATCTATTATCTGAGCTCAGTGTCCATGATTAGCTGTGTGCATTCAAACCAGGGTCCAAGCTGTAGAAAGTCATGGCTGCTAGTGATGGGGCTCAGCTGTGCCAGGAGGAGGAAAGGAAGACCTTGGATGGGATCTGGGGATCAGGGAGAGGCACTGCTTAGCAGTCTGTGGCTTTGAGTGGCCCTGTGGCTTTTCCTACTTACCAAAAGGTGGGTGAGGGCCCAGCAAACCCCAGTGTGGGACCAGGGGGGGCATTGCCTACTGGGGCACCCTGTCTACTTTTGGAAAGAATCTTTGGAGGATGTGTCCCTGATAACCCAGGGGCCTCTTGCTGATGGCCTGTCACAAATGCAGTTGATTATGACACAGTTACTCCTGATGCTTCTAGGTAAATAATTTCCAGTCCTTACAGACGCTATTTGGGAGCTTCCACTCAGCTCCGCCTTCTTCCATCTTTCTTCTGCGCTTTCCCTCCAACTGAAAGCCACAAGTAATGGGGAAGAAACAGCAATTTAATTTACCCTTTCCTCAAACCTGAGCTTTGACCTATCACATAAATTTCAAGTATGTATGTTCACAATATATACATTACATATATCATTCACATATTATATATGTTTTCATTTCTAGGAAATTTGTTTTTTGAGACAGGGTCTCACCTAGCCCAGGCTGGCCTTCATCTCACTGTGTTGCCAAAGATGACCTTGAACTCGGGATATCCTGCTTCCACCTCCAGAGTTGGTGCTGCCGACGGAAACCAGGGCTTGGTCTATGCTAGACAAGTGCTTGATAAACTGTGTCATGTCCCTGGGGATTCTCTAGGAATTTATAGAGAACCGTGTTTCATAGTGTGTCAACAGATCTTCAACACCAGTTACTAGTGAACTTATAGTATCTAATTGGGAAACAGAGCTACATCCCGTATTTGATCTTGAACTTGGAACGTCTTGAAGAAAGAACATGGAGTCGCAGTGGACCAAGTCTGCTGTCAAGGGCATTGCTTTCTTACTTTGGATAAAATAGAGCGAAAGCATTTCATATGCCACATATAATGTACCTTATTATTTAAAAATAGTACTCCGGTTACTAAATTGAAACAGGAGACAAGTCTAAAAGTAACAAGGTGTCTGTCTCCAAAATCTGCACCCCGTCACAGCCTGCCAACTGCCTCCTTGTGTGGATCCTTCTAGAAAATGTAGATATAGATGTCCCTGCCTCAGCATGGCTCTGCTCGTGATTTTCCTAGTTTACAGTGGCGTGAAAGCAATTTGCCTTCAGCAGGAGCTGAGCTTGTGAGCTGGCTTCTCATCTCTCCGTGGGCTGGCAGGATTCAGTGCGATCTCCCTAAGCCGTGCAGCGGCAGTGAGCCGTGGTTCCTGTCTGTCACACCTTCTTGAAGGGGGGCAGCTGCATTTCTGTGCTGGGCTGGGGAGCTGAGCTTCGAGGCTTGGTGGGGTGGGTGTATCAAGTGCATTTTTTGGCCCAGGATAATTTCACCAGACAGTGATGGACATAAGCAGAGGAACACTGTGCTTTTACTTATCCATAGGACACACCAGCTGAGGAAGTAAGCTGGGGTCTCCTTGTATCCCTCCCTATTAAGTCAGCCGGCTTGCTCTAGAGAGCTGGGTCTCTGTGGGCTACCCTCCACCCCCATAGCCCACCCTGGCCTAAGACATTATTGTCTTGTCTGGGTGTCCCCCGCAATAGTCTTTTCCCTAATAACACCTTTTTTTTTTTTTTCTGGTGATGGAACTCAGGCTTCGTGCATGCTTGGCAAGTGCTCAGACACTGAGCTACACCCCCCAACCCCTTATGGGGGATTCTAGGCCAATGCTCTACAGCTGAGCCACACCTACCTACTCCAATTCCTCTTTAATTGAAAAAAATTAAGATGAAGAATATTATGAGTGCTTGAGTGCATTTGTGTGTGTGGGGGGGGGTCATGCACATGCCACAGTGTGTGTAGAGGTCTGAGAAACAACATTTGAGAGCTGGTTTTCTCCTTCCACCACGGGTTCCACGGATCCAATTCAGGCCATCTGTGGGCTTGCACGGGAAGCACCTTTACCCACTGTGCTATCTCTCCCACCCCATTCCATTCTTGCCCCATCAGACTCCACTTTATAGTCCAAGTGGGTAGAAATCCTTTAAAAACACAGTTTGATGGCATCCCCCTCCAGCTTCCTGGGGCTTTTGGAATAGAATTCAGCCTGTCTTCCAAAAATGACAGGGGAGATCTGCAGCAGTCTGGTCTGCCGCCCTGGCTGTGTTCCTTGCTATGCCCTCCTGACACCACTCCCTGCCTCCCTCCTTACCCCAGACCTTCCCAAGACTCACTCCTGCCTGACATTCAGGGTTCTACAGAATGCCACATCTGTCCTGTCCCAGGTTCCCACCATGCTCCTGGATCTTATGGCCCCAGACTGGTTTGCTGGGTTACCTGGGAATGAATATACATCTTTAAAGGCTCACTGGCACAGGGGCCATACCACACACACCACATTTACTTCTCCATCCTTCCACTCTGTAATAAAAGTTGGTGCTCCCTCCACCCTGCCTGCAGCTCCTCCCTCTAATGGAACGGTGGTAATTTAATTGACCACTCCACTCTGAGGCACAGTGGAGATGCTTCCAGTCCCTGGCGAGGCAAAGTTAATTTTGCTATGACAGGGAGATAGAAATCTGTCAAGAGAAAGAGGAGAGAAGGGGCTGGGAGTGGCGGGGGGGGGGGGGGGAGAGAAGAGAGAGGAAGGAGGAAGGGGGCAGAAGATGGAGGGGAAATGGAGCTGTTGATCTAGCAGTGAATCATTGTGGGGGTTCCCTCCTCCATTGTGGGAGTTGAAGTGGATGGGAGCAACCAAGTGTTTCATCTTCTACAGCAGTGGCTGCTAACCACATATGACTTTTAAAGAAGTCTGAATCATATTAATTAGTGAGTGTTGTTGTTGCATGCACATGTGCACACCCATGTGTCCCAGGCTCTGTGTGTGTGTGTGCGTGCGTGTGTGTGTGTGTGTGTGTGTGTGCGTGTGTGTGTGTGTGTAAGTCAGAAGACAAATCATGGAGATCAGTCCTCTCCTTCCACCATGTGGGTCCCCGCCATAGAACTCAGGCCATCAAGCTTGGTGGTGGCAGGTTCCTTTATCCGCTGAGCCATCTGGTTGACCCATCCATGGCTCTGCAGCTCTTTAAAGGGTGCCTGTAGTAACCAGTGAACAGGATTTTCCATTTTATCTTAACATTTGAGGTTAGTTGCTGTCTTAGCAGCTTTGAGGAGCATTGTAGATTTAGGCTCCCTATTCTCTGGAAGGATTGTCTCAGCTCCTTGTGGCTGGGCAGTGGAGTGGGAGGAGTTGGAGCGGGGGAGAAGAACACACCAATGTAGTCCTTGTTGCTGCTGTTGCTACTAGGACTCTTCTGAGACAAGATGTTATATGTAGCTCAGGCTGGCCTAGAATTTCCCTGCCTTGGCATTTCTGTTCAGCCCCTGCTTCCTTCCTCTGTTTGAACATCCCACATTCTCTCCATGAGGGTTGTCTGGACACTAGCTGCCTCAGACCACCCACACTTTAAGCCCTATGGATCTACTTTGTCATGGAGGAACCAACCATGCCTCCTATTTGATCTGCCAATTAAATCACAGGCTATTCCCTAGCCTGAGGCTCTGAACAGTCAAGGTTATAGAAAAGAGGGAGTCTTGGGAATCATATCCAGAGGGTCCTAGAGTCCTAACACTTAGTATTTGTGCATGTCTGAGCTCTGAGCATGAAGTCCCTTCAGTGGTACTGGACTGGGATGGGGTGTCATAGAGTTATGTGGCCAGAGCTCTGTGTTAGAACTCTGGAGCATCCTATGACTTGATGAGTTCATCTGTGTCATGGTCCTGTCCCCGAGGCTGAGGTTGTTAGACTTTCTGTGTACTTCCCATCAAAAGTGGTATTTCAGGCAGGAGCGATGGTGCACAACTTTAACCCCAGAACTTGGGAAGTAGAGGCAGGAGGATTTCTGTGAGTTCAAGGCCAGTCTGGGCTAGAGATCCAGTTCCAGGACAGAGAGACCATGTTTTCTAAAAACAAAAAACATGGTATTTCTTCCCAGCATGCTTCTAGACCTTGGAGATGGCAGTGAATGAGACAGGGAAGGAAAGGCCCAGTGAGATGAAGCAGAGATTCAGGGGCCAAGGACCTCACCATTTTGGGAGAAATAATTTGTTCCAAGCCTTGGGGGAGACTTTGAATGAAAGGTTTACACCTCAAGTATCTCATTCGAGGACAGTTCCTACCCACGACACACAGGAACAGTCGTTCTTTGCCCTGTCACTGTGGCCAGCAGACATTTGTGTGTGTGTCCTGAGTCAGAGGTCCAGAGCCAAAGTCTTCTTCATGGGTGCATGTCTATCATCACTCAGCTTTGAGTGCTGACCTGGCTCCCCACAAAGGACTTTTGCCCCCTATCCAGAAGCAAAAGCTTGTCCCAACAAAGGGCAGAGGCCAGAGGCCAGAGGAACCTCAGTAGGTCCCAGCAGCCAAGTGGAGTATTCCCATCCAGTTCATTGGCTCCTTAGAACAACCCTGGTAGAAGTTATTTGTACCAGCAAAGACCTGGGGACTCAGAGAGGTTAAGCCACTTGATAAAGGTCACACAGCTAGTCAAGGGGTAAATACACAGTACAGACAGTATTAGAATGGTTTCCCTAATTTGCTAAATTACTGTGAGGTCACATTGGCCATTTCAACCTTTTAAAGGCCACACTCCAGGTGACTTAGAACACTCATGAGGCTCAGCAATGGCTGAGCAGTGGCTCTCTGCCCACTTCCGGGTCCTTTGTGACCCCAAAGCAAACAGCAGAATAGCACCTCCTCATGCACTTGGCCCCACTCCCCCTCCTGTCCTCCAGCCCTGGCAGCTGCCAGCCTGTTGCCCATCTCTGAGGACTTACCCCCTCTGGTTGTTTATATAAACAAGAATTTGTGGTCCTGGCTTTCTTTCTGAGGCAGGGCAGCTCTGAGGTCCCCTCGTGTTAAGGCTGTGAGTCAGAACATCACAAGACTGAAGCGCATTTGATTGCCCAGACAGACTCCATTTGTCTTCCTTTGCCCAGTGATGCACATTTGGGTTTTTTTTCTGCCCTTTGGTGATTGTCATATATTGTCAGTGTTCATGGACATTTCTTGTCTGAAGACTTACTCCCCCCCCCCCTTTGGCTCATATCCATGTGGTAGAACTCTTGGGTTGCGCAGAACTCCTGTTTGACATGGTCAAACCATGGGCAGTGTTTTCTGTAGCAGCCACGCCCTTCATGGTCCCACTAGTGATGCCTGTGGCTTCCCGGTCTCCTCATCCTCATCAGCTCTGGGCAGTCCTCTTGTGTTTGAGCCTGGTTATCCCATGGAGACTGAGGTC
>JADRCD010214659.1:0-14511 GCA_019843815.1 Montemys delectorum | reverse complement strand
TGTGTTGTTCAAATCACTTGAAAAGTTTTATCAAACTCATAATCATAAGGATAAACACATTCATCAAAATAAGAAAGAAAATGCCAATTTATAATTGTTCTACAAACTTGTAGGAGAAATATCTAAAGTCTTATATCCCTGTGTGAAAAGGAAATTGCTCTTTGAAATTGACATTGCAGAATAACTTTCCTCTCTGTCCCTTACTCTCCAGCCTTAATAGTTTCATCCACAAAGTAAGTCAATTTGATAATTAAATGCCTAAACTCTTTTTATTCTTAAGTTTGGCATGGATCATAGCTTATATGTGTTATTTGTAAACAATGTATTTCTGTATTTAGTTTCCCCCCCACGGTCTCAATTTTGTCTTTTCTGTGTGTAATTAAATTTACTGTTAACGTTACTATTTAGGTTTGCTTATTTTAATTGTTTTGTCTGTTTTTTTTTTAAATTTAGATTTAGGCATTTATTCTCTCTCCGTGTGTGTGTATGTGTGTGTGTGTGTGTGTGTGTGTGTGTGTGTGTGTGTGTGTGTATGTTCTCACATGTGCCTGCATGCACCAGCCATCCTGCCATAACACATGTATGGAAGTCAGAGAACAACTTGGGCCACCCAAATTCTCTCCTTTTAGCATGTGGGGTTGGGAATCACTCTTTGGTTATCATGCTTGACAGCAAGCCTGTTACACACTGAGACATCTCTTGGTTTTATATTTCATATTTCTTATTTTGTATCTGTATATAGCTTGTACATAATACAAGACTTCACCCGCATTCCTACCCTTGTTCTCCCCAAAGTCCTTCCTTCTATTACTAATCTGTAAACGTGTAGTGTCCTTGGTAGCCAATGGCCACATAGACCTATTAAGCAAAGGGCTTAAAATGAAACAAATAGATTAAACAGTCCATTCTGCAGTTATAGAAACCATAGTTTAATGCTCAGGAGCCATTGATGAGTAGCTAGTGTGCAGCACAGTGTAGATAGAGAATGTGCAGATCTCTGGCATCATGAGAAATTCTGATACATAGAAGGAACCAAGGCTTTTGAATCACTGTAGTTAGAAACATAATTTCTGTTTTTATTTGGTCGTTGATCACAGAGCTTCATTTTAGGACTTAAAAAGTTTATCAAGGCATCTGATTATCCTATGTCTTCTGCCTTTTACAGTACAATATGGGTTGATTATTCTTACTTGTTAATTTATTTAGAAGACTTCCTGTTGTTTTATATAATTTTATTTATAAGGTCTAGTACAATGTACATATTATGCAAATACATACTGAAGGAATATGGTAAAGACAAATATTCAGTATTGATGCAATCCACCTGCTCTTGTACCATCCATGTCCATCTTATTCCTCTTTCTCTGTTGTATCCTTCTCAATGTTCCTGTTCTCATGTCTCCTGGGTCCTACTGCCCACCCCCATACTATTTATCCTTTCCAGATTGGCTGGGTTTTCCTCACACTTGCTTCTACTTAGATATTTTTAATTCTTTGGGTCAAGGAACCGTGTCTGAGAAAGAACATTCAGTATTCAGTATTTCTGAGACCGGAATACCTCACTTAATTTATAGAAGCTTTAAGCTGTGATGAAGTTAAATTGCCCACAAAATTCTTTGCAAGCAACCCCCATATTCTTAACAGTTTGATTAGATACAAAATCGTAACCTTTAAACTCTTTTTGTTCAAGACTTTAATAATAAACTTTCTGCTTTGTAGAATAATATTCACTTCTTCATTAATATTGCAATACTCACAAGTCATATATTTCCCTAAAAACTCTTTTTAATATTTTTTCTTTATTTTACTTCATTTTATACTAATAGAATTTAAATTGACTTGATAAAATAACAATAATATCCCATATACTGATACTTTCTTTTATATCTTTACTTAAGAGACAATATTTGTCTTTTAAAATTCATTAATATTCTATATTAAAACAATTTACATGTCTTTCTGGCTAATTAGTAGTAGGTAAGGAGTCCTCATCCAAAATATAAAATGCATTCAGCATTATGACAAGAATTTTTCTTTTGGAAAAACTTATGTCAGGCTCTTGAGCACCTCCCTGACCCATCTCTGACTCTATTTACTTTTATAAAATACCTTCTTAAAAGATTCCTCATTATTGATTATTAGCAATCAAACATTCTTATTGTCAATAAGCACAGCCTCCTTGGTTTGGTAAGAGCTCCTGACCCTGTAGCATGCTCTGAATGAAATACAGTCTTTGTGCTTGCAACAAGAACCCCATAAGGCTGAGTCAGAGCGAAAACCTCCATATAATGATCGCTCAGAGGGCCATGCCCTTCAGTCATACAGACGTCATTCTTTCTAGTGAATCAGAGTTCACTAGCTATATTTTCCAATTTACCCATGCTAAACTCAGAATGAAGGTTGGTTTCTTTCTCAAATGATATAATTACATTGTAATGTTTCCTATATGCATCACAGTAATTCTGAGTAGGTCCATAACCATATGATAAGTAGTTTCGTACATCAAAATGCATTTTTATTTTAATGGTTTTTCCTCTATTTGTGTGTGATGTGTGTGTGTGTATGTGTATGTGTGTGTATGTGTGTGTCTGTGTTTGTGTCAAAAGATGAACTTGTTTGGTTATTGTGGACATTGCACATAAACTATGTTGACCTTGAAGCTAGACCCCATTCTAAATTCTTACAAGAATCTTTTGTGCCCTTGTAGATCGTGGGTGTTCAATAAGATTGTGGTAGATCACTTAAATTACTGGCACTGTTACAGAGACCCTGAAATAAAATTAGACTGCACAATGTCTGTTCTGAGACAGAACAGAAAGAATGATCCCTGAAGATATAGTCCTTCTATACTTTAAAAGAGCACAAATATCAATATGGTAAATATAGGTGCACAGTATTTACAATTTTAACATATATGATGTATATATATGTATATATATTACTAGTTATATATATAAAATGTGAATATACAAAGACTAAAAGTGAATGTATAGTTTCAGAAATATGCTATGGCTGTTTTTCCTTCTTGAATTGGTGGCTTTTGAGGACTTTAAGGTCCTGGCTTTTTCTCTGTAGGATGCTTCATCACTTAGACTCCCAGAGCGCTTTTTCAATGACCATTTAATTTTCCCTCAGTTTGTCTTGATGCTTCTTAAAGGGGAAATGGTTTGCTTTGCGCTTTACTTTCCCTCTGCTTTAGTTTTCTATGATATTTTCTCTTTTCCTTTCTATTTATTTTTCTTTGTGCATACACAATTCATCTTTTGTTTTCCTTATATTCCCTTTTGAAATCTCTCTTTTTATGTGGATGGTATTACTTTAATTTTAGCATTTTCATCTTCTATAATATCTGCTCTTTCAAATTTTCTTTCCTGCTTTTCTTTCCTTCTGAAGATTTTCTGTATTGTCTGACTTTTTACTTCAGTAAATTTCTGCCACCCTGTGCATCCTACACACTTTATTGTGCATTTTTCCTCATGCAAATTTCAAGACCTAACACGTCTCCCCTTTGTAGTTTGTGTTATTTCATATTTCACACATATTCCTCTGTGACTATGATGCTCGGTTGCTACTGCCATCGCTGTCACCTTTGGTGTGCACAGTAGATCCTCTCGTTCAGTGCATTGTCTTTTCTTTCAGTATTTGTTTTTGTTATTGATGCTGTCATAGCAAAATATCTCACTTTTATATGAAATTATTTTCTTTCTCTTTAGCAGTGCCTGTAGAGGAGGGTAGGCCTTCGATCCCAACTGGAAAATCCCAGTCTGTAGAAAAGGCATGGATAAATTCTCCGCAGTGAGGATGGACACTCTAGACATGCTAGAACCCAACACAGAACCCCAAGTCAGCTCCTCACCTCTTGGCCTCAGAGTGTTACTTGTATTATTGGCTTTAGAGGAGTTGGGTACCAAGCTATCTGGTATGTACCTGTTAGACACATTCCCCTTGGCCTCAGATTGTGGCTGTTTCTCTTTTCTACTGAATTTATCCCTGAGTTCACCAGGCAGAGTTCTTGCTGCAGGGTTGAAACACACTGAGTACATACAAGGGAGCGCCAGGAGTCATATGGGGAAGCATCTGGGTGTTTTCCGTGACTTCTGTGCCTCTTGTAGAATTGTGAAGCTGCTTGTTTTGTAAGCCAAAATCCCGGAAGGCCCCAAACAGCCCATTACACATTTTTCAAGGGTGTCTTGGTTTTAAGACAAGAATAAAACTTGGACTATATCGTATTAGCAATGAGCTGGGCACCACTGAGTGTTTTCACAATGGTGTGCATGCACAGGTTCTCTTCATGGCCAAATTTGCCTTCATTTTTCTGTGGACTGGATCCTTAGAACAACCCTTTTTGTTAGAAGCCTACTTAGGCCATCCCAGCTAGACTTCTTCCTTTGAACTTCTCCATTTCTGTTTTAAGAAGAAAGGCTAGACCACACGGCTGGTGAGACCCTGTTGCAACCTCAAAGACTGCTGAGCTGTGTCATTCTGAGGTCACCTGAATCAGTCCTCAGGGGAAGATGGGTGGTCTGGAGAGAAACTGAAGAACTCAAATCTTCTATTTGTGTATTGTCTCCGGTTCCAATAAACCAAAAAAGTACCTGCGTTAGTTCAAGAGGCCTTGTCTGTCAAATATGCACATGAGAAATGCCTTCCAGCCATGTTCTTAGGGATTCCACATTGAAAGCACACAGCTTCTCAAAGTGGTGCAGAACACTAATAATGTGAAATGCTGTTGTTGTTGCATTACACAGAAAGTTAGTTTTGATGCCTGCATTTGGTCAAACACCATCATTACATGATGAATACTTTCAAAGTCAATTGCATTGTACACATGAAGTAATTTTTGTATTACTTCCTTATTTAATATCACTCCAAACAGAACTAATGACAAATAAAGTCATTAAAAAGATAGGGATAAAGGTATTCTCATAGCCTCAATAAGTGCAAATTATCAAGAAGTGCAGTCAGTCAAAGGGTGAATAACCACAAAGTAATTAGATGCAGGTCTTTCAAGTATTTCTTTATGCTTACTTTTGGTGGGGAGTAGATACTGTCATGATTTTTTATATTAATATTCTCCACTTTTCAGATTTCTACTTCTGCTGTTCATAATTTCTGGAACCGAAATATCTATATGGACGTTTCAGATGATAAAAATAATGACTGTACAATAATACAAAATTTGGCCACAATCACTAAGATTGCTATGACTAAACTTTACAGATGAGAGAAAGCATCTTTTTCAATTTGCTTGGTGCTGTGAATATCAAAACTACTGTTTGGCTTCTCAATTCATGGATTTCAGTTTAACTGGAAATATTTACTCACATGCCTATAATTCCAGCAATGAGGTGGAGGCAGGGCAAACATGGGATATTGCATCCTGGACTATGCGACTATGTAGTAAAATACTAACTCAACAAAGAGAGAAGAGACAGAAAGGAGAGGTGAACAGAAGGGCTCTTCGCTTTCCCCCTTACTCTTAGCAATGCATAGTTAATGATGAAAGGGATGGATGGTGGATGTCCTAAAGTATCTATTAGGTTGCATTTCCAAGTGGATGTGATCTGAGCGTGGATTATGATAAGGAGCCACTGACTGCACTTACAGAGTGTTCATAGTCCACCAGGGTGAGAATATAGGCAAAAGATGTCTTCTGGCTTTATAAAACAGTAAGGACATCCTGGAAAGCTTCAGAGCAGGAAGAGCCAACTCCATCTGATACCCTGTGTCTTCCAGCTTTCTGGTCGTGCTTTGCCTCTGTGGTTTTCCTGTCTCTCATCATAGCATCTTTGGCTTGCACTTTATGGGCGCTGTAAATCTTGCATCAGCTGTCTTATCTTCCCGGTTTAATTAATATTTGTTTCTGGATAATGAGTGTTGCTTATAAACGTGTAACATGTGTTTGATAATTCAAGAATCTCATCTGACCTGGGTTTAAAATTTCTGAAGTTTCCCTAATTTTTTTTAAAAATTTTTACTTTTTCTTTGTATTAAAATTTTTTTAAATATCCTTTTATGTATGTGTGGGTATTTAAAGAATAGTGCCATATGCAAATGCAGAAAAGCTATTCTAAACAAAACTCTTTGGTTCACAATAGTCTTAATGATCTGTGTGCAGTGCCCTGAGCATGTCATACTTTTGCTGGTAGTGTGACTTTTATTAGTCTTAGTATCTCTCTGGAAGGCCATATTTCTTTATAAGTATATGATAATTTTTTATAAGTAAATGATATATTTGTAAGTATATGTAATTCAAGATTTCCATGACAGCTCCACCAACATGTGTCTCATGCCCTTTTCTGATAAACATTCTCCATGAATCCTTGGAGCCATTTATCTCCATTGCAGCAATTATTTTATCCTTATATTTATTTACATAAAGCTTCACAATCCAGCTGCACAGCATATAGAGAGGTTCAACATTTTCTTCCTAATACTAGCATGGTAAATGGAGACTTTGCAAATATTTATCTTAGGGAACTAAGGGAAATAACTAGCTAAACAAAACCTCACAACACATGAAGTTTAGACAAAGCGTTTTGTTAGTTGATATAGTGAATGTTAATCATCTCTATAATAAAGTAGGGGGATGAGAAGTAATTTTCAAAGTGGCTCTTAAATTAGGATGATGTTATTTCAACAACACAAACTTCACAAATTTCTATAAACATTGTTGTTAGAGATTAAAATACCAGAATTTGCATTCTTAACATTATAGTATTACATGTGTTTTCTGTGCAAAATAGTTTCCCAACTAGTAACATAGTGCTGCAGATGGTAAATTTGGATTGAAATGGGAAGGGTGTATCTTAGTGGTGGAGTTCTTGCCTAGCATGCATGGCTTACTAGGTTTGATTTTTGGTACTGAAAGAAAAGGTATGGATGAAGGTGGTTAAGTTTCTGTCCTGTTCCAATGCTTAGTAGCTATGTGATGTGGGCAGAAGCCATCAATTTTCATCTTTATGTCAATTTTCTCAATTGAAGTATGTGACAAATTTTTCCACAAGATTCTTATAAAGTTAAGTGAACATAACACTCCCAAACCAAGGCATATGTTTATACTTGTATTACTATATAATGATATCCTGTTTAAATGAACAATTGGCTGCAATATTTCTTCTACATACTTCTCAAATTTATTGTTTGTTGATTTACCATGATATAAATACAAAGTCATTGCTCCACATAGCCTCAGAGCAAGGAGAAAGTTAAATTTTATATAGAAATTCTGAGATTTAGACTTGATAAAAGAGAAGGAAATTGACTAGGGATATGAAGAAAAAGTTCTATAAGCATAACAAAATGGAAACAAAGGGACAATCAAAAAAGGCTTACTAATGTGAAATGTAAAAATCCCTAAATATTCCAAGTTTACATCCTTCTCGAATGTATGTGACATAAGAACCTATACAGGCTCTGTGATTGACACTTAACAGTAGTCCTCTTCCTGGTAAGCCATTAATATATGTGACTATATACCTTTCCAGATTATCAGAATTCCTCTCTATATTTTTGCTTTATATTTTCTTTGCATGCTTCTTAGAAACCCTTCACTGTTAACAAGAAGCAGCTCTAATAGGTCCCCATGATGATCAACTAATAAAGAGAAAATATCTGTATGTTGGAGGTATCAGTCCATGGTCAGTTGGGCATATTGCTTTGACCACGAACTGACCCTGTAATTTATTATGGCAGGAATAAAGTCATTCACCTCATGGCTAAGATGTGAAGGAGAGAGAAAGTAGGGGGCCAGGGTCTCCCAGTGCCATTTAACATGACTTCAATGAGCTGACTGCTTCCCCTTGGGCTTTACTTCTTAAAAATTGTACCCCTTCCCAAGAGCATCAAAACCTTTACTCCATAGACCTTTGAAGACATTCAGTATTCAAATTATATAACCCTCCTTGCCAGTGGAAAAGTTATGAAACTTTATCTCATCTTATACATGAATAAATCTGAAGATGCTAAGAATGTTTAAATGATGGGCATCAGGCTAAAAATTGGCTGTTGGCAATAACAGGACTGGTGTCCATTCCTGAGTGTGCTGTGGACCATCTGACATGAATGTTTTCTTTTTCCATGTCTCTCTATTTCTTCTCATCATCTTTGTAGCATATTTTCCTCTCATGTTCCTTTTTCTGCCCATTTGACTCTTCAGCTTTGTGGTGGATCATCTCAGTCATGATAATAGCATAAAAGATTAAGGATGTCTTGCTGAAGCTCAATCCTGAAGGCTCCATGCCCATGATAGACACAGAAAACACACATGTCCCAGCAAGTTACCATGACAGCCAAAGATTTCAGAAGGTCATTTATTGGTAGGCATTAAGTTGCATGCGGTGGTGGTGGGCTTCTTTGCTGAGTCCTAACTCTTGGGTTTGAATGGAAGTTTTCTCTAAGAGAAATATCACAATGTTTGTAGGTCAGTAGCTGGCACTTCCTTTCTTAAAAGTAATTGGGGCATCAAAGGGAGACTGATAAGCACAGCCACAATTTTTTTCTGTTTCCTATTTCACTTAGTTGAATTTGTGAACTTCCTTAAATCCTCTTTCCCATGACAGTTACAAAACTAAGATGTCAACGTTGGTCTGAAGACAGATGCTTGGTCATTGTTCCTCAAACATCCTTGGAGATAGTTTTTGTTAAGAAACAGATTTCATAAATTCAGATTGAAAATATACTTTGCCCCAAGTATTGTAAAATATGAGAGCTAGATAGTATAAAATCATTAAACTTAGATTTGTCTCCAAAAAATGTACAAGTTGAAAGGAAAAGTATAAAGCATTGTTTCAACTAGGAAGTGACCATGAACGAAAGTGGTGTTGATATATGTGGGATCCTGGAGGCATACATATAATCTGTAGCAGTCTGATGCAGGGAATAAATATAGTAGGAAGCATTAGGTTGATTAAGCTTTAAAATAGGATTGGTCTAAAGATATGCTGCAGCAATGGATTAAGCTGAAAAACATTGTACTAAGGCAAATGATCAGGGACAAGCATACACACACAGACACACAATTAATCATAGATAGATAGATAGATAGATAGATAGATAGATAGATAGATAGATATAGATAAAGATACTCTCTGCGAAGATTGGCAAGGACTAGGAACTGATAGAGGTCAAAGTTGCATGGTACTTTGAATGTAGCTAAAGGCACTGAATTATATATCATATATTATATGCTATGTGTATTTTATAAAATTAAAAAACTAAGAGGAAATTAACTTGAATTGCTGAAGCAAGAGTATAGAGAAGGAAGCTTGGTGGCTAGGTAATCCAAACTTCCAGTTCTCCTTATATAAAGTGGTCTGAACAGTACCTATCTCATCTCTGCCTCTGTCAGGAAGCATTTACTGTGGACACCATTTGTACTAGGTAAAGCTTGAGCTAACATTCAGCCCCACTGCCAGGGCTTCCTGAAGCATTCAAACTCATCATCCTGTTCTTCACCACCATAGACAACTCTGTTTAATGCTTTATCTCTGGAAGGGTGCATCTGGAGAGCAGATCCTTAGACACAACTATAATCAATACAGCAAGGCTGGGAAAGAGCATGTGGTTTTAAGTGCTGTAATAGCAGAGTGCCCTATCTCAACCAAGTCACTCAATGTGGGTCTCTTCCAAGCATGGAAAGGTATATGAAGTAGACATTAAGAAGGGAAATAGCTGATCCTATGATGGGGTTGCTGTTGTTTTGTTGTTCTTTGCAGTGTTATGACTCTTGTGAATCCTGGTTGTTATGATGAACTATGCCTAGGTAATTGTGCACTAACCCCATTTGTGGCTTGTTCTTGTGGCATAAGCCACGACTGAACCAAGTGATGGGCTCATAGTCATCCCTGGGTGAATCCTGACAGGTAGCCACATTAAAAAAAGTCTTCATTGTAATGAAAATGGAATGATGCCCATAAAGTTCACTTGTAAACCTGGCCTCTGGAGCTGAGACAGTGCATCTCTCAGAATTCAAAATCCCGGGCCCTTCAGACTGGGCATTTGATACTGACTTTCCTGTGACCCTATTCTTTTACTAGTCCTCAATTTGAAAAGTATCAGATCCAGGAACCCTGTTCAAGTGAACAGTTCTTCAACTTATTGTTGCATCCTTGCTGGCACCCTGGATCAGGTGAAAACCACCATGTTCCAAGCCATTCAAGGAATTTCTCCTACAGAGCAGCGCTTCATCTGTCACCAATATTTTGTAACCGATTAGTTTTCATTGATTTGTGTCTTCAACTTTTTCTGTCTTTACTTTTTCTTCTTCTGTGTGAGTTGTGATAAACTGACCTGTTTGGGTACCATTTTTGTTTTGTTAATCATTATCTTCTAGGTGAGGCAGACTTTTAGATGTAAACTTATATATCAACTCATCTTCTAAATATCTTTAAATATTTCTCAGCTAAAACTTTGGAGAAAGCTAAGGGTATACAGAAACATCCCTGTCTGCCATTTTTATGATGTTAGCTGAGCATGCTTAGAGACAATTTTGTATGCTATCACTATAAACTAAACTGAGCATGTTCAAAGAGTTCCTATCTGCCGTTTGACCTTTTGGAATATATGTTCTATTACCTTGAGCTAAGCAGGACCAAAAATGTGTCTGTCATCTTTCTTTGTGTAATGATGGCATTAAGCTGATCATGCTTAGGGAGAAAGTCATCCACAACTTTCTATATCATTATGTATAGAAATTATAAATAACAATCTTCATACTTCCTTGTTTTGGGGTGTAGAGTTATTGCTTCAGATACAATTTTAGGCTCTTTTCTCTGCTGTAGCAATAAATATTTATTGCTTTATTTCTTGGCTGTATTATCTTGGGCTTTGTATTCAACAAGATGTAAGCTCCTTGAATTAGATTACAATATATTTAAAGAATAAAATGACTTATCCCTCATAGAGAAAGCATAATTCTTGAGGTTAAAATTGATCTCACATACTAGAGGACCTTGTGGTCTAGTGTGATATTTCCGCAGGGAGACTTTTATAACCATTCAATATATGCCAAAGCCTTCAGATTTCAAGAAAACTACTCAATAGATAAATAATACACAAAGAAAATGTGTAGAAATAATAAGTTAACCTGGGGTATATGCCAAGATACCTATCTAGCATTGAAAAATCTCCCTGTTGCTTACAAAGAGCCTTTAGCATTTCTTGGAAATTATGACCATTTATAAAAACAATCTTGCCCAAGGCCTTGTCTCTATTGGCGGAACTGTTACTTGTGGTTGATTGCCATTAGAGAATAAAGGCTTTCTCTTTTTATTCTGACTTTGCTCCATTCTAATACTCCTGCCATGGTCAAACCTGGAATGTGGCTAGTTGAAGCCTTTGCTGATGCATACTAAGACTCCCTCTCATGCTGTCCAATCCTACTTCCTCACTTCCCATCATATCAATGGTAGCATGAACATACTTCAAAATCAGTTTGTTAACAATCCTTCTCAGTCTGCTCCTCCAGTAACACAGACTTCAACACAAGGAACTTCAGGAAGATGATGTCTGTACATTTGTCCATCATTGCATGATCTTTGCCCTTAACCTTAGTCAAAGGGCTGAGAAGTGATACTGCATTAAATTTGGCCCAACACTGACAAAACAAATTAGAATCAAGGAAGAAGACTGACAACATAAAATCAGTAATTGTGAAAACAAACTGAAGTTCTCCATACTGATCAAGGAGTCAGACAAAGACAAGTGAGAGGCAGTGTGTGAGGTCAGTGTGCGAGGTCAGTGAAGAGGCGAGGTCAGTGTGCGAGGTCAGTGTGCGAGGTCAGTGTGCGAGGTCAGTGAAGAGGCGAGGTGATGTTGGCAATCGCAAGTAGATTGTGCTAATTTTTAAAAAAGAGACAATAAAGAACACACACACGCACACACACACACACACACACACACACACACACACACACACCAAGATGGTGTGATTAGTGCATGTTAGATGTATTAAGAACTTTTGAACTATTTTGTAGATCAAGAACAAAGTAGCACCACTTATTAAACCATAGTGTGTTCAAACAACACACTCTCTCTCTCTCTCTCTCTCTCTCTCTCTCTCTCTCTCTCTCTCTCTCTCTCTGTGTGTGTGTGTGTGTGTGTGTGTGTGTGTGTGTGTGTATGTGTGTGTGTATATATATAATATGAAATGACTAACTTCCAGCTCCAGGCATGAAAAGCAGCTACCTGAGAGTTCTAGACTCAAGACTTTTAATTAGTCAACATTGAAAAGATAAAATGAGGGCTGGTAAGATGGTTTGGAAGGTAAAGGTGCTTTCCGAGCAAGCCTGGTGACCTGAGTTCAATCCCTGGAACCCATGTAAAGATGGATGGAAAGAACAGACTTTACTAAATTGCCCTCTGAGTTCCACATGTGTGCATGCATGGATTTGTGAACACACACACACACACACACACACACACACATCATGTGCATACTCATGATGTGACACACACACACACACACACACACACACACACATTATGTGCATACTCATGATGTGAGGGTCAGTGAAATGACTCAGTGGGTAAAGGACCCACATGCAGGAAGGAGACAACTAACTCCTGAGAATTATCCTCTGACCAGCACATACATACCTAGCAAGTAAATGTCGTTGTTTCAAAAGCAAAAACAAAACAAAAATGAAAAGGTTAATTGTTTCTCAGAGAGTTATTAACACAAGGAAACAAGCAAGTAAGCAAACCCAGCATGGGCTTAAAGGTTGCTCACGAGCAGATTATGGCTTCATGTGAACTAGGAAAGTATTTCCAGGTCAGAAGAAAGTGTTCTCAGTTTATAGTTTTAACCTCAAGACTCAGCCATGCATAAGTAGCTCTGTACTTAAGAAACCCCCACATGGAAAGAAAGAATCCAACAATGAGAGTTGGTAGGTAGACTCTAGAATTACTGAGTCTGGAAGTCTGCCCTTGAGATACGGAATGAAAAGACTGTCAGAGGCAAAGGGTGTTGGCAATGGAAGCAGCAACAACACAAATATAACAAAGGGGAATGCCATCATGATAAGCACCTTAGCAGTGGTACTTAGCTCGTTAGAGGGACTGCAGTTTCATATGAGAGAAAACCCAACTCAACATGCTTTGGACAACAAGGACAATTTATTGATTGTACAAGAAGTTCCAGCAAAAATTGGACCTAGTTCAACAATTGTTAATCTACCAGTTCAGTAACATTTTGGGAAGTGCACTTGAATTTTGTTTATCTCCCTGCTCTATCTTGTTCACATCATTCTTGTCTCCAGATCACAGCACAGCTGCAGCAATACCAGATGTCAACAACCAGAAGAAAAGATGAATAGAAAAATATTCCTCAGAAATTTCCCAACATGCTTCCTCCCTCATCCTTGGGAACACAATGAGGAGTTACCCATCTACTTACAAATCTCTGGCAAAACAAAAGTGTGATTGTTATGAGTGGGTCAGCATAACATGTATGGAGTGGTGCTCATCATTCTAAAACTGGACAGCTAGACTAAATTAGAGTTCTTAAAGTAAGGCAGTGGTATTTGGTACCGATTCAACCATGTTGGTTCTACCATATGCCAATGAAGCTGAAGATGCTAAAGACAATGTGGTTATGTTGTTAATAGACTATCTGATTTTTTTCTTTTAATCCAGGAATTTAGAAGCTTATACAAGATTTCACAACTTAAAATTTATTTCTATGAAACCAAAAACAGTTTAAAAAAATAAACTCTGTGTGGTCAACATCTTTAATTTAGACCAAATAAAACACATCTGCAATCCAAACCCGGGCAACAGGTCTCCAGCTTGTAACTTCTGGTTTATGTTCCTTTCTTTAACTGAAACATTCTCTATTTAGAAAGAGAAGCTCACTTTAACGATGCTACTAGATTTGGCATACAAATATCTGTGATTACATTTTTTAATAAAGATATTTTACTGGATTGTAGAACACTCCCAAAATAACAAAGTAAATAAAAATTTCAGAAGAAAGGGTAGCAAGGACACGAAACAGCATGCTTACATATGTTTAAAAAATAACTGGATGTTCTAAGTTGACAAATTAAAAGAATCAAGATGCTGCTACTTCTTTAGCAATGCACTCTCCCCCCAGTGGCTTATGATTTTGTTTTGTCCTCTCTGTTCTGTTTTGTTTTCATTAGAGGGTACATCATTCTCCTCCAAATGAGGACATTAAGGACTTCAAGATATTTGAGCAGTCAGTCAACACTGTAGTAAAAATATAAAGGGGGAATCAACTAATTAAGAGTTCTTACCGTTTATACATTCCTTTAGCCATCTCCCTAGGAATAGGGATAAGAAATCATTTAAAGTAGCACAGAGATTTTCAAAGGTGTATCTTTCGTAAACTTTTAATCTCCTCAAAGTACAGCACAAACTAGAATGTGTTAACCTCTGAGGACCAAGGGCGCTCGTGGTAAGGAAGTAAGAACATCTCTTTTTCATCCAAAACATCAAGGCTTCCACTCTGATCATCTGATCATCAACCCTGGCTTAGCTGTTGTTTCA
>JADRCD010214658.1:0-44279 GCA_019843815.1 Montemys delectorum | reverse complement strand
GCCATTATATAGCCTAATGATTCCTAGGAATCAGCCCACTCTATGGGGCAAATTTCCTATAGATCAACATGATGATGTACTCTTATGTAGTAATGCTGTATAGATAAATTGATGACTTCACAATTTCTAATACTGATTTTATAAAATTCTTAAATTGATATAAGAAATCCCAAGTCTTCTATAGAATGAAGCTATAAATAGAGCTCTGTAAACCTTCATGTGTCAAAGGCCAATTGCACTAGCATAAGAAAGCAAGCTTGAAACAAATTTGGGATCAAGGAAAAATATTCATTCTAGGTCAGGCCCAAGGATGAAGCCACAGGTATGCACTATCATAGACAAGGGCCATGTAAAACTATTGCTTTGAACTTAAAATGAACAGGGCAGTGAGGTGCATGCCTTTAATCCCAGCATTTGGGAGTCAGAGGCAGATGAATTTCTGAGTTCGAGGCCAGCCTGGTCTACAGAGTGAGTTCCAGGACAGCCAGGGCTACACAGAGAAACCTGTCTCAAAAAAAAAAAAAAAAAAAAAAAAGAAAGTGAACTTATAATGAGCTTAAAGAATGAAACACTGCTTTGAACTTACTATGGACAACCTTCTGTAACTCTCCTTTTGTGTAACATTTTATCCATGAGGTAATTTTATAAAGAACTTTTTTCTAAGAAGGTATAAAATGCCAGAGAGAAAAAAATAAAATGTGGCTTTTGGAGCTCTGCTCCATCTACCAAATGTATATATGTATATATCTGTTTGTCTATATGTATGTATGTACATACATGCATATATACATATGTAGGTATACATGTATTTATGTAAGCATGCATGAACACGTGTAGAATTGTTGAGATAGGTAGTCCGGCCATGTCAAAGAGTGTGTGTATGTCTATGTGAATCTATATGTGTGTTTAAATTCTCTTTTCTTCCTCCTCTTTTCTCTTTGGCTCACAAAGAGTTAATAAACTCCAAACCTTGAGCCTGGCCAGCAAGGGGTCCTTGAGCCACAGAGAAACTAAGCATTTTTTTAAAATAATACCTCTGCTGCTATCAGCTTGAGTCAAATTATCAGGAGTAAGCACCTCTTAGCCAGAGATTAGCAAGAGAGGGCTAAATTTCCAGAGCCCTTCAGCTTCTGACCCTCAGAACAGTAAGAAAGTGTTCCAAGGCCAGAGATCATTAGCGTTTGGCCTTTGTCTAACACTGTTTTTCCTCAGCACCTGACCCTTTTATCTAATGTTGAATGTTGCTTGCATTTTCTTTTTCAGATCAAAGCACATGAGCTTAAATGACTGACAATACCTTTTTGTTGTTGTTATTGCTCAGTCACACACAAAAATCATACACATATAGCCTGCTAAAGGTGGTGCCACCTTTGAGCAGGTGGTCCTTGGTGGTTCAAGGCTGAATAAGCCAAGAGAGAGGAGGGCACTAAGGAACATTTATCTGTGCTCTCTGATTCAGATCCTGCCTCCGGGAGGGGAGTTCCTGCCTTGAGTTCCCACACTGGCTTCCTGTGACACAGAAGCATCAGCCAAATGAACATCTTCTCCACGTTGGTTTGGTCGATATTTGATCCCAGCCACTGAAGGGCAGTGATCCAGCAAATACGATATACTTATCCAGAGAAAGCTCAGTAAAATAATAAAGAAATGAAGTAGTAAGTACCAGCAGCAATTCAGGAGAACCAGCCCAATGATGACTCTGCAGAAAAAGGTAAAACAAACCTCAGGAAGGCTCAGCAAAAACCCAGTGACTCAGCAAAACTGAGTGATAGTGACTGTGGAAAAAATATGTGTAACTATGGCATGAAATGAAAGAAAAATTTCACAATCCAAGGATCATGATACAGTCGAAGAAAAGCAAAATGAGAAATATCGATTAGGGTGGCATAGTTTTCAAGATACTCACTTCTGTATACCATTGCCACTGGTAGTACAAAGACTACCCAGATCGTGCCCGAATGACTTACGAAGTTCCTGTAAGTGTTTTGTTTAATTAGTGCTAACAGTGACTGGCCAGTTTAGGGGCCTCAGTGGACTGGCTTGGGACAAAGCCACCACAGGAGAGCGCCCAGTGGTCAGAGGCCTCTGCTGCAGTGGCAGTGAGTGTAAACACCTGGAGCTGGCCGAAGGGACCCATCCTCTTGACTTTCAAAAGAGGGATTGTCACAGAAGGGATGGTGAAAAGAAAGTGTTTTTGAGAGAACAGACACAAAGAAATCTACTTCTCAAGGAGCAAAACTTACACTACTATGAAGAGAAATGGCAAACTGTGTGACTGTCTGACTCCCCAGGAACTCAGGATATATTTTTTTGTTTGTTTTTTGTTTGTTTTGTTTTTTTCTGTTTTTTTTAAACAGGAAATAGAATAAGGTCCTATGTTTTCTCAATCCTGTATTTTCTCTGAGAACTCTGAGCCCCATGTAAAGGTCCTCTTGGCTTAAAGTGACAGTACCTCTCTAAGTTGCAAGCTTTCAATTACTGCAACAAAGTAATTAAGAAAATCAATTTAAAAACAGAGAGGATTTTAATACCCTAAATCTACCTAGTAGGATGCAACTTCTAAAGTCTGTACCACCAACCAATAGAAATATGGCCTAGGGGCCAAGACTTTACCACCTGAGCTTCTCATATCCGAATTGTTGCATGTACTTAGAGAAATAACATCACGTGGGTTAGGACAGCGATAATAGAAAGCTGTCTGTCACAGTCGGAAGACTTTCATAGGAAGTCTCTTTCGGAGGTCCTTCTTAAGCTGTAGCCAACACAAACCTCATCATACAGTGAGTCAGATGAGCCAGCAGGTGGCCACGCTCGGAAGCTTAGATGATGCCTGCAGTGTACCTGCAACTGTCGCCCAGCGGTTGTCATGGCCCAAGACCATCAGCAGACAGCTACTCCATTTACATGCCCACTCTCTATTTTACTTTGAATTTTATTGTTTGTACTGCCAAGTAATAGCCTCACCTACCTTGTAAACACAGAGTGACTGGCATACACACACACACACACACACACACACACACACACACGTATTCGGACTCTTCACCATTACAGCTATATGAGCCAAATCACCATCCATTCTCTTATGATTGGTACAGTTTTCAATAGATTTCAACTTTTAAAGTATGCTGGCAAAGGCTGTCAGGCCAGCCCCAGCCACTGCCCCAGACTCATGGTCTCCTAAGACTCAGGGACTTCCAGGTACCTGCTACAAATGTGGTGAAAAAGGTCATTGGGCAAAAGCCTGCCCTAACTTCTGCAAGCCAAGAGGGCCATGCTCTAGGTGCTATCAAGAGGGACATTGGGCAGTTGATTGCCCTCATGTTAAGCAGAATAGGGGAACATCACTCCCAGATAACCCTTCAACTGATCTTCTAGGCTTGGCTATGGCCAACTGAGGAGGCCCAAGCTCCCCTGACCCAACCTCTGCCATCACTAGCAGGGAGCCCTGGGTAGATATTGTGGTATGTGGGTAGCCCATCTCCTTCCTCTTGGACACTGGAGCTACTTACTCAGTCATGACTGTTAGCATCACCCAAAGCCTGTGCCTATGTATGGGCGGGTCCACAGACCTGTTGCCAGGGCAATAGCCACCATATTCCCAAAATCCTTAGGGCTCGCCTCCCACCTTTACCTGGGCCATACTTCACAACCCATATATATATGGGGAACATTCATCTCTCTCTCTCCCACTCCTCTCTTTCCGTGCCACTTCCCCCTCTCAATTAAACCTCTTACACGTGCAACTGCTTGGGCCTAGTGTGGTACTTTCTGACATGAACGCCCGATCCAACACAACAATGACAGAGTTTTGGGACCCACTTCTCCTTCTCGTTTTCCTATTGTCAGAGTAGGAGGACAATCTTACTTCCCTCTCCAGATCTCACTACTTAATTGCATTTTGAGGGATGTACCTCTCACCCATTGCTTTTTGGTAGTGCCAACATGTCCTGTCCCCTTATTGGGGACGGATCTTCTAGCTAGGATGGGAGCCTCTATTTCCTTTGCTTCCCACATTCACCTAAGCCCAAACTCCCCAGCAGTTTCTCTGCTCCTTCTAGCCAGGAAACCTACTAACACTATCATGTTATTTCCTTTACCAGCCTCTCAGGTAGATCCCAAGTCTGGGATGTCCAGAACCCCTCTGTTGCTAAACACCATTCTCTTGTTGTCATTCAATTACTGGACTCTACCAGATACATAACCCAAGCTCAATATCCCCTCTCTCTCCAGAGTCTCAGGGGACTTAAGCCTATTATTTCTGACCTCTTGAGAAAAACATTCCTTCGCCCCACCTCTTCTCCCTTTAACACCCCTATACTAGCAGTTAAGAAGCCTAATGGTAACTATTGCCTGGTTCAAGACCTCAGGCGCATTAATTCTGCAGTAGTTCCTCTCCATCCTGTTGTGGCTAACCCTTACACACTTCTTTCTACTCAGGGACTTCCATTTCTCAGTCCTAGATCTCAAGGATGCATTTTTCTCTATCCTTCTAGATGCCCAGTCACAAAACATATTTGCCTTTACCTGGATAGATCCTGATACCCACTTTTCTATCCAACTTTCCTGGACTGTTCTACCTCAGGGATTCCAAGACAGCCCACATCTATTTGGTCAGGCCCTGGCTTCTGACTTACTTTACTTGTCTCTCCCTAAATCTAAGGTTATACTTTATATAGATGATGTTCTTCTCTGTAGCCCTTCTCTAGAAATTAGCCAAGCTGACACGTCTGCTCTTCTAAATTTCCTCTCCAATTGAGCCTACAGGGTCTCACCTTCTAAAGCCCAACTGTCTACCCCTCAGGTCACCTATTTGGGACTAACAATTACCCCAACCCACAAGGCTATTACCTTAGATAGAAAGAATCTGATTCAGTCTCTAACTGTTCCTTCTACAAAGGAAGAGACTTTATCATTCATAGGAATAGCTAGCTTTTTATGTTCATGAATTCATTCCTTTTCCCTCCTTTCTCGTCCCTTATATGAAGCAGTTTAGGCCCAACCCATGAACCAATTTTCAAACCTATGACCAAGCCCTTTCAAATGCTTCAACAGGCTCTTCTTAAGGCCCCAGCTTTACATCTCCTTGACCTGACTTGTCCTTTTTCCCTCTACTTAACTGAAAAAGAGGGATTTGCCCTTGGAGTCTTAGGTCATCAACTGGGACCCTCTTTTGCACCTGTAGCTTATTTATCAAAAACAAAACAAAACAAAACAAAACAAAACAAAAAACAAAACTAGATCTAACCATCTAGGGATGGGACCTTGTATCTGTACCTTAGCAGCTTCTGAACTCCTTATTTGATAGTCAAAAACAAAACAAAACAACAACAATAACAAAAAAACCCCCTAACCTTTGGGTCGCCCATAACTGTCTTCTCTTCTCATAACTTGTCACAGCTCCTAACTTATAAAGGCTTACAGACTCTACCTCCCTCTAGGGTTCTTTCCCTTCATGTAGCTCTAATAGAGGATTCTACACTCACCTTCCAATCATGCCCACCTCTTAATATTTCAAATCTTCTCCCTCGATCTAATACTGACCACTCCCTATCTTACTCCTGCACTGAAACTTTAGAGGAAATATTACCTCATCCTTCACACATACAGGAGGGCACACTGCCTCAGGCCATCTACACCTGGTATACAGATGGCAGTTCCTTTCTACATGAAGGGGCTAGAAAAGCTAGCTGTGCCATAGCGTTAGACACCAAGGTGGTAGAGGCACAGGCCCTTCCTCCTCAGACCACCAATCAACAGACTGAACTAATAACCCTTTCCAGTGCCTTTCAACTGGCACAGGGAAAAGTCCCTCAACATCTACACAGATTCCAAATATGCTTTTCATATCCTCCTGTCTCACGCTGCTATCTGGAAGGAGCATGGGTTACTTACCACAAAAGGAGGATCAGTAACTAATGCAAATCAAATTATGGCCATGCTAAAGGCCTCCCATCTTCCCACAGCCATTGGGATTGTCTGCTGTATGTCTCCAAGGGAAACAAGCGAGCTGATGAGGCAGCCAGAGCAGTGGCTCTTAGAGGCCTAGACTCGTCTCATCCTCCCCAGGACATCCTTACACTGCAACCTACAGCATGAAATCAGTACCTCTTTCTAAGTTCTTCTTGGTATAACTTCCCTCTCCCTTCCCTTTAGACTTTCATTCATTCTTTGCCAGTTTTCTCCTTGTGTATAATGTATCAACCTATTCACCTCCAATGGGTTTGTGAGAGCAATTTGGAAATTTTGAGAGTTTCAAGGTATAGAACCCCAATGTTTTAAACAGAACCTAATGGGATAACCAGACACCAGGTCACAAGGCCAGAATGCCAACAGAGATGTAGACAATAAAATGTGCTCATGAGATTCTAAGAGAGGATAAGAACTCTACTGGGAATTGATCTGGAGACCATTCACACTTCTTTCTGTCAACATTTGCCTGTGTCCTCAAGTTTTCAGAGAAACTAAATTAAAGAGTAACAGCTGAATTTATTCGTTCGAGGAGAATCCATGAGCACAAGGGTGTTATATACCTGATTATTACTGGCTTTTTTTTTTTTTGGCTAGGTTTATAATAAAGATGCAGGAAAAAAAGTAGAGTACAAAAATATGAAAAAGACACAGTTTGGCTAAGAATGTAGCATGAACACATTTAAAATTACAAAAGAAATATTGGAGAAAAAAACGTAAGTACTTGTTTAAGACATTAGACTCGTGAAAGAGGAACTAGGCACTTTGTACTGGAACGAGAGTAAGATCCCACCCATGAAACCTACATCATACAAAAACTCAAGTTCACTTGAAAGACAAACACCTGAAAAAAGATAGGGTAGCCTATCTTTTTTCCCCCCTTTCCAACAGCATCACCCTGAAAAATGTTTTTCGAGTTCAGCCACATAGGCACTCAACAACTGCTACAGTCCTGGTTGAAGCAGTCCAAGCCACATTGTGAGATTGTGCCTTTTTATGTGGTACTGATGCTGCAGGGATGCAGAATGAAGAGTTAGAGGATTTGGGGCCTACTACCTAAGTGTCAGGGGGAAAACTCCAAGACAGGGCAATATGTAGAAGGTTAGATTTCTTGCTGACCCACCTGCTATGCAAGGTCTGGAAGGAAACTCCAAAGTTTAGTAAATCTCAGGATGTTGAGAAGGCCAGAAATAAATGAGGAACATCTGTGAAGGAAAGCTTCGGGCACCAAATGGCGTCATCTGGACAGACTATGTATATTACAAATTTCAGGGCAATGGAGGTAAGGCCCCTCAAAGCCGGCAGCTCAGATGATGACACCACTCTTTAAGGATGCTAGACATGAGTTGCAGGGATCAATCACTGTCTTTCTAGGTAGTGGTCTTGCTTTGGTTCAGTTTTTCTTTTGCTGTCACACTCTTCCTGCCTCTTGGAATTGTAGTGCTTATTCTGAAATACTTCAGAAATATGTCATTTGGATTTTGACTTTACAGGGCCTCATAGCTAAGAGTTTGCTTGAGTTCCAGATAAAACTCTGAAAGGGGTTGGAACTTTTAAATTTGGACTGAATGTATGTGCATTATTAGATACACATGATCCTTTAGAGATCACGCATGGAATATTGTAGTTGGAATCAGAAATGTTCTCCACAGGCTCATGTTCTGAATGCCATTTCTGTGCCTTGACTTTCAAAGCCTTAGTTCCTTTGATAAGTGGGTCATAGCTGAAAGAAGTAGGGCGCTCAGAGTGGGTCCTTGAGGTATGGATTCTTTCTCACAATCAAGATATGGACAGCTCTGCCGTATACTCCTATTACCCTGGATGAAAACACACTATAAAGACCCAACTCTCCTGAAATTGTGAAGCAAAAATAACTTGTCTTCTTAAAAGTTATTCTTATCGGTTATTTGGTTCCAGTGGTACAAAGTAGCTAACAAAGGAAGCAAGTTAAACCCAAGTTCTGTAAGCTCTCATAGGTCCCAGGGAGTGTTTGCCTTGTGACAAAGCATAAGTCATTTTCCTTAGGAGTTTTCAAAGGTTGTTAGTTCTAGGCACAATACGAAAAGGCTTGTGTTGGGAAGATACTATTTAAGGTTCCATGTTTCAGACAGTTGACCAAGTTTAGAGGATAGCTACCACATATAGAATGGCCCAAAACCTTCTAGTATCCTAGCAAGTCTAGAAATGAGAGAGAATCCTGGGAATTAATAGAGAGAAAATACTATTCGTTCTTCTCTCAGTAGTACAGTAACTAGAGCCCCATAGGATCTCCCAAAAGGCCCCTAAATAGTGTTGGAACCAAATGTCACCAGCCTTTTCGATTAGAAAAAATTCATGACCTCGACAGGATATAAACAAAGGTCTAGACAAAGTATTGTATAAAAAAATCAGCTGGAATGAAGACATCATGAATAGAGGAATTGGACTCTTAAGATGAGTCACTATCAGAAAAACATGATGGTGGGAAAAGTAGACACAATTCTTCAATAATGAGAATGTATAATGAAACTATTCTCTAAATAGATGCTGGGACTGGAAGGATGGCTCAGTGGACAAGAACACTGTGGATCCTGAAGGGGAACTTGATTGGGTTCCCATAATCAGGGGGTATTTGGAGAGGTTTCTGGCTTCTGCAGGTAATTTTACTTACATTTACACCCCTATACAAAGACACACATACACACATACACATACAAATTTAAAAATAAATCTGTTTTATAAAGATGCAAAACAAAATGGAAGACACAACTGAGTGTCTAATCAGAAGCTGTGGCCTTAGTGTGTAACTCTAGCCAACAAGTTACTACAGTAAAGACATTAATGATGTAAGTGTTTCATACATACAGAATCATGCTAAAGCAGATAAGTCAAGCACTCTCCCTTTGGAAACTTTATTGTTTTGGATTTATTTATTTTATTTGCATGAGGTTTTCTTGTCTGCATGTATGCCTGTTTGTGCTACATGTGAGTTCCTGGACCCTTATGAGTTGCTCTATAGGTCATGGGAATCAAACCCAGATCTCGTGTAAGCACAAGTACTTTTAACTGATGCGCTATCACTCTTCAACCCTCTTCCTTTTCTTTCTATTCAACTAATAACAACAGCACAGCAAAAATGAAGCAAAGAAAAATGGTTTATTGACGACATATTGACACTCAAGTCTTGATAGGAAGTTATTTGTAAGACAAACTATAACCTGGGCTAAGAGAGTGTTAGGAGTCCTGAGGAGGAAATTTCATTATATCCATAGTGCTGGTCAATGTCAGTGAAGGGCAAGTAATATTTCTGATATTGGAAGAAATTAGTCTGTGCTAGAGCATGACTCTATGAGGTCAGAGAAAGGTAACTCTGTTATCTGTTTTCTATTTGCCCTAGGATAGGCACCCACATTCATGCAACACACTCTATACAGGTCAAGGTTAGTTTGAAATGTACACTTGTTCTTTGTAGGCATTGAGGAAGGACATGGGGCTCTGAGGTCATATCATAGGGTCTCTGTCTTTCTTATCACAATTTGCACATGGGGAAATTAAGTCGCAAGACTTTCTCTGTTCTTGAATTGCTCATACCTCTTCCTGGAGTATCTTCCCATGACACTATCCTTTCTTCTTCATAGGCATATGACTAATTTATAGCCCCCTTTTAGGCATCTACTTAGATGACTTCCTTGCTTGATATTCCTATGGGTAGGATGCCTATATATTTCATATTATTGTGTGTTGCAGGATTTTCCCTGTACAATCACATTAAGTCAGCAGGAGGTATGTGATTGGACAGGGAAAAGGGAGGCAGAGCTAAGAGTTGCAGAGATGGAGAGCATAGAGGAGAGAGAGGAGAAGGAAGATGGCGGTGGATGAGAACTAGCGTGGCCTCAATTAACTACAGTTATGATATCATAAGGTTAGAATAATTGGGATAAATCTTTTATCATTATCAATTGGCTCTGAAATGAACGAATTGGCATCTTGTAAATTTTGATTTTATTGATACATAAATCTGATGGGTTAACCATAATTATAGGCCTTAAGAGTTTTGGTTTTACTGGGTTACTGGGAGTTGTGATATCTAACCGTGATGTTGGCAGATCAATTTGGTTACTGAAATGTGGGACTGCAATCCAGGGACAAGAGAGCCCGACATTGCAGGGGGGCTAGCTGGAGAGAGTTTCCAGTGGCTAGAGCATGGGAGTGCAGCCCAGCCTGCTGGAAAGATGGTGGGCAGAGAGACCACCGAGTTGAGATCACCCAGCTGGAGCCCTGTGGCCTGCTGGTGCAGGCTCAAGCACAAGAATGTGCCAGTTCGATTTATTAATTTTTCCTGCAACAATTGTGTCCTGTACATGTATTCATCTGTCATAATTGTTATAATTATTCCATAGCCTTGTTAGATGACGATTCCATGAGGTTATGAACAGTTTCAATATATTCTACCTACTTTCTCCCATGGCTGTCACCAAATACCTAACAAGAAATGATGTAATAGAACAAGTGTTTATTTTGGCTGACATCTGAGAGGAGTGCAGTCCATCTTGGTAGAGAAGGCAAAGGCAGTGAAAACAGCTTCATCTGCAGCACTGATTAGAAGGAAGAGAAAGAGAAATGCTGGAACCCAGCTAGACTTCTCCCTTTCTCCCTTGTATTTAGTCTGGAACTCCAGACGAAGGGATGGTACTACCCACCCTTAAGGCAGGCTTTGTTCCTTCAGTTGATTTTCTATGCAAACACCTTCACAGATACCCCCAAGGACATAACTCACTAGTTATTTAGATTGACAGTGGAGACTAGCTATCACACTGTCCCAGACTCTAATGCTCAACACAGAATCAGCACAAAGTAGATGGTCAAGAAGAGTGATCTGAAGATTAAACAACTTGTAAAATAATCTTTGAGTTTAAAAAAGCAATTATATTGGGTTAGTTTAATGAACTTGCATGGTTGAATGATTCTTTTTTAAAAAAAGCATTTTAAACATAATGAAGAAGGCTTATCATTTTCCATGTAAAGGACAAGAGAATTCTAGGAGAAACAAAATTGAGAATTGGGTCCTTATGCATCAGAGAATATGCCAAACTGTGTTTGAACAGAAGCTGAAGGATGGGTCTATCTTGTCTCAACCACCAATGTATTACATTAAGACAGTTTGTCATGCATTTATTTCTCTTGCTTTTTATAATCTTGTATGTGCCCACATATGATCATCAAGGCTATAGTTTGTCCTTGCAGAAACTACTTTTCATATTTAGTCAGCATTCGGGACAATAAGAGGTTGAATAAAATGATGCTTTTAAGATATGATGAGGATTCCACTCTCATGAGTAGATTAGTTCACTCATGTGAGTAACAGCTTCTTAGTTTATTGCAACAGTGGGTCTTCTTTTTATGACACTCCATGTCACCTTAAACCTCTGTCAACAAGAAATGACTCAAGAGCTAGAACCCTGAATATTGCAGTCAGCTGGACTGCTATCTATTGTCAACAGTCTCGTGTGGAAGACAAGTATCCATCACCTCCTCCAAGCATGCTTGGATCAAACACCAAAAACCGAGCAAAGCTTGGGGTAGGACTAATTCCTTTAGGTTCGTATCTTGGTTTCCAAGTTCCTCAGCATTTTGAGTTCTGTGAAGAACTATCTGTACTCAGTAGAATCAGAACTTGTCCAACTACTGAAGACAATCTCAGAGATGCTTAACAGGGACCAGAAGCCCCTTGGAGATGAGGAAGGGGGGGCTCTTGCTGTCTTAGATTTTAAGGTTTTGATGCTCTGTTCGAAAGGCTGTATCAATACATGCCAGGACTATGGTATTAGAAGGTGGGTCTGTAAGAGGTGATAAAATCATAAGGGTGGTATCCAGTGGGACCAGTGTTATTTTAAATAGAGATGGGAGAGAAATGATCTTTCTTTCCACCATTTTGAAGATATAGCTAGAAGACATCTGTCCATAAATCCAGAAATAGGATTCTGGCCAGAGCTAACCTTAGACTTCTAGCCCCTGGAACTGCAAAAGTTAACTTCTGGTTTCTGAAGCTACTCTGTCTGGGATCATTATAATGCAGATGAGCACATTTGGCAATGGCTATGATTAGCTCCTTAAGGAATTGAATTTTAGTGAAGATACATGTATAGATTTTGATAGCTTATGTACACACGTAAAATATTAACAAGTGCTTGTTAAGGTTACATTAGAGTTACCTCTAATGCATGCACCCTTATATGCACTTATAATGAATTAATTTAAATTTAAATACTATGAAAAAATATTTTCCCTTAATCTTTGCAGATTTCCCCACACTTTCATGCTATAAGCACTAAACTTTACTTCCTAGAATTATGATTACAAATATAGAAAGTGTAAAAAAGACCAAAAGACAAAATGTGAAAGATTTTCTGTTTTCTAAATTTTTATATAAATTTATTTTCTTTTACTTAACTGTTTATTTCCTCTAAAATTATAAGTTAAAAAAATCAACTGAATGAATTATACAGTTTGAGAAAGTCCATTTTAGGGGATTCTTCTATATAACATTGAACCCCAACATTGGGGGGACATTTGGAGGACTGCCAATCATTAAAAGCCAATCTGGACAACAGAGATTGACCTATTCCCATGCAGGTGTATGTCAGGTGTTTTCCTCAGTCATTTCTACCTTTACTTTTGAGGCATGATATCTTTCTGAACTTGAAGCTTAATGCGTTAACTGGGCAGGTATCAACCTGTGTCTGTCCACTTCCCCAGTACTAAGTTATACCCACCTTACCCTGCGTGTTCTTGAAATCTGAATCCTGGTCCTTATGTTTGTATAGCAAGCACTGTATTGACTGAACCATCTCATGAACCTTCAATATCAAATTTACTTCATGAGTTGATATCTGGGATACGAGAGCTTTTGCCGAATTTGAGAACCACATTTGTAAAGAGTTTTGTATATGTGCATATGATTCTGTGCTTCTAAACAACTTCCTATAGGGGATAATTTGCATTTTCCTCAATGCTTTGTATTTATGGGCTTCCTATTCTATGTAGGAATTATATTTCTAGAAGATACGATTGGGCTACTGTAGCCAGCCAAGGGGAACCTTAGAAGCAGAAGGCAAGATCTGTGGAGGTAGGTTGCGAATAACAAGAGAGATTGAAGTGATTTTTTTCTATTTCCTAGTGGGCAAAGGAAGATTTACTTGTAGAGAGTGAATGCAAACATAGTAATTTATGCAACACATGGCATTTTATAACTATAAAGGCTACCATTATCTGTCTACTGTTACCTGATATTATACATGTGCCACAAACATGCACATTTGGATGACTCACAGAGTCATCTTTACAGTAGATTTGTACTCTGAGTTGTACAAGTGAGTTGCTATTAATCTATTTGCTATATAGTTAGGAAATTCAAGCTTATTCCAAAATTTATGACCTTCATGTTATTTTCATCAGTTGATTACATAAAAATAACAAGTATTTGGGCATTTTTGAGAATGTAACACTTAGGAAACAAGCCTTCCTGAATCATGAATTTGGTTAAAAATAAATCTGTAAGTATTCAAAAATCACAACTCTGTTCCCAAGTAGACCAGGAAACCTTAAATCAAAAATTGTATTAAAATTTCAAGGTTGAGTCTAAAACCAAGCAGAAAAATGAAATGAAAAGAAAAAAGACATATAAGGAAGTAAGATGCTGTGAAAGATATGGGTCATTAACAATATGTATAGAATTTGGTCTGGCTGGGCGGTGGTGGAGCACGCCTTTAATCCCAGCACTTGGGAGGCAGAGGCAGGCAAATTTCTGAGTTTGAGGCCAGCCTGGTCTACAGAGTGAGTTCCAGGACAGCCAGGGCTACACAGAGAAACCCTGTCTCGAAAGACAAACAAACAAAAAACAAAAAACAAAACAAACAAAAAAGAATTTGATCTGAAAAGCATTGAAACTATCAGACAGATAACTTTTTATATTTAAAATAAGAAAGATCCTCTTTAAAGCAAATAAAGACTATAAATATTATGAAAATGATTAAAATGTCTTATTAAAGGAATAGAGATTTAGAGATGAAAAACAGTGTATGGGATGAGCAGGAAATTAGAAACAAGTGAGAAAATAATGAAGAAAGCAGAAAAAACATTGAAACTGTTCATTATTCAATCAAGAAAGAAAAGGTAAAAAATGGTTAATGCATTTACATCACAAAATAAAGAATTGCTTCATTTGTTGTAAATATTGAAGGAATGCATGAAGGATGGTTTGTTATACACACACATACACACACACACACACACAAAGATCAATACTAATGTAAAGAACATGAACTATGCCCTCATACAGCTATTTGTGTGGTAAGTCCTCTTGTAATGGACTCTTGGCAAATTACCAATATATACTCCAATATTATGAGCTATTGTCATGCTGTCCATTGAATCCTGAGACTTAGTGGTCCAGGGTCATCGCTACTTTATACCCTTTGGCGACTTTGTCTTACTCCCTGTGATGTCATACTCTCTATTTCTGTGTATTCAATTTTTAAAATATTCTATATAGTACTTGTTCTTCGGTGTCAGGCTTTTATCACTTAGCACGCTACCCCAAAAAGGGGGTTAGAGAGTCTAATGCCAAAAGGTGCTTATAGGGTCTGAAGAAGAGGCAATATTTGAAGAGATAATGGATCAGGATTTTAAGTCATCAAATCTTAAACATATCTGAAGGACAAATAAAAAGAGGATAGTAGCAGAGAAGACCAATGGAAAAGAATAGCTCTAAATATGTGTAGAGTGTCATCTTGTGGGAGAAATAATTCAAGAATCATCTTTTAAGCAACAACACAAAATATGGTTGACCCTCTGTATCTATAAGTTCAATAAAGTTAAAAATATTTCTTAAACCCATGTCTATGCTGTGCTTAGGCCTTTTCCTTATTATTTTTCCCAAATAACATATACAACAAATATGAGCATAGGATTTATATCGTATTATGTATCATAACAATCTAGAGATGACTTAAAGAATATGGGAGGACAGTTGAAAGTTATACACAAACAACAAACACTCCTTCATTTTATTAAGGGACTCGAGCATCCAGAATTGCATGTGTATGGAAGTCATAGAAGTAGTTCTTCATGCTTACTGACGAGCTATGTAGCAGAATATCATCTTCTGTTTTTTTTGAGAAACGGATACACTTTAAAGTTTGAATTTTTTAAGAAAACCACACAAATATGCAAAGAATTTGCCTTTCAATATGAGGAACGAACATACACATTAGTAGAGTTTAAAATGGAAAGAGGGATTGTGGAGATGGCTCTGTTAGTTAAGTGCTTATCTTGCAAGGACAAGGACCTGCGTTCCCATCTCTAGAACCCATTAAAAACCCAAAACCAAAACAAACAAAGGTGCGGCTGTACGCATGGAGAAGGTAGAGCTAGGCAGATCCTGGACTTAGCTGGGCAGTTAGCCGAATATAGTTAGCAAATTTTTCAGTGTTTGTGTTTGTTAACAAGAGTCTTAGTCTCAAAAAACGTGGATGGCATCTGGATATGAACACCTACAACTACCCACACCCACACATATGAAGGAATACATAGTTCATGCATAAAACCCTCTACAAAAGAAAAGAGAAAATTCACCAATAGCTTCTTATATCATTTGGCATCATGAGAAAGATCTTAGCATGATCTGCAGGGCCCGGACCAACCTGAGTTCTTTCTTTTTATCCTGATTATACCTAGTGCTTTGCTCCTAGCCTACTTCAGTGCTGTCATGCTGACCCCTACTGTTCTCTGAACACTATCTATTTAGTATTGTGAGCTGAATCCTACAGATTCATATGTTCAAGCCTTTCAAAAGTCAGAGTATGAGTATGTTTGGAGAGTAGGCATTCATTGGGTAACTGAGTTAAGTTAGACTATTCGATTGAGCTGTAATGCAATATACTAGCACCATCATAAGAACAGAGAGAACATGTAAGAAGATATCGGTGGCTTTTGTTCACAGAGGGGTGACCATGTACCGAATCAGAATTCGAATCTGGGAAATCATTACAAGGCTAGGTGAGAGGTCTGAAAAGAAGATAGATTATCAACACTCTAATCTTCAATTCCTTCCATGCAAAACTATGAGAAAATAAAGTTCTGCTTTTTTATATCCCCCAGTCTGTGACATTTTGTTATGTATAGCAACCTTAGCAAACCAACAAACAGAACAGACTTAGGCTTTTGATTTTGTTCTTTGTACTTGGATAGTCTTCCCAAGTATGTCTGTTTGCTTCCCTTTTCTAAGTGTAGTCTTTTCTCAAATACCTTAGCGAGCCATTCCCTAGCTGTCATGTAGATTGACAAGTACCCCTTCACAATTTTTTTTCTAAGTCCCTTTCCTATGTAAAATATCATGTAACCTGCTGGTTCATTTTATCGTTCTTTGTGTCATGTCACTAAATAGGATCCATAAGTGATCATAGAAATGAGATCCTTAAAGCACTACTCTGTTCAAAGAACCACTGTTGAACTTACCAGAAAGTAGGAATTCAATAAGCTCTCCAAGTGCATATTAACACAATCTAGCCTTTAGAGGCTGACTTACTGGTTGCCTAAAGTGGGTCCTGACAGTCTACACAGAAAAGGTCAAGCTTATTAATAAGGCACCCAAAATGCCTATGAAGATAAGTTGTCTTGGGTGGCAAATACAAGTTCACTGAGAATCTTCTCCAGAAAGCATAGGGAGCTTGTCATTTCTAGAACTTTCAAAATTCAACCTCATAATTTTGGAAGTCAGAGAACATTATGTGAAGAAACTTTATGTGAGATTACATTAATAGATAAAAGTATTTTCTTAAACTACTGTTTCTCAAGGAGGGGTGGGGCTAACATGCACATCTCCCTTTCATGATAGGTGTTGATGAGCCCAGTGTTGTACAGGCAATCATATCTGCTCAGAACTCCAGAGGGAAGCGGCCATGCTATGCATGTAACTCAATGTTCCACAATGAGCGCCTCTTCTTCCAGGTCTTATAGTTGTTTCTTCTCTCTTTCCATGATGTTCTTTGAGATTTGTAAGGAGAGCTATAGATGTCCCATTTATGGTTAGGCACTCAAAAGTCATCTCTTTTCAGTAGTTTGGCCAATTATAAGTTTCTGTATTCACTGTTGATCATTTTAAAAAGAAGTTCCCTGAGAGGAGCCAACAGCAGAAGACAATGTGATGTGTGGATCATGTTCATTTACCAAAAAATTTACTAAAAACAAAACCAAAACACAAAAAAGACAAGAAAAGAGAAAGAGGACAAGAAAACAGAGGTAATTTCCCCTCTAGGGTCTGTGAAACTTCTCCCCCCAAGCAACATGTTTTTTTTTTTTTTTTTAAGATTTATTTATTTATTGTTATATGTAAGTACACTGTAGCTGTCCTCAGACGAACCAGAGGAGGGCATCAGATCTCATTAAGGATGGTTGTGAGCCACCATGTGGTTGTTGAGATTTGAACTCAGGACCTTCGGTAAAGCAGTCAGTGCTCTTACCCACTAAGCCATCTCACCAGCCGCGTAACATGTTTTTTAACTAGGTGTCCAGTATCACATATGAATTCTCTCATGTGTAGCAGGTGTGAAATCCATCCAGAAAGCACTTGGTAACATCCCGAACAGACTTGCCACTATTGTATGAGTGAGGTCATTTTGTTTGTCTGGTATTGCTGCACACACGGAGTCATATTGCTGCTGACAGCTCTTGCCCAGTAGCCTGTAATTAGTTGTGAGGGCTTGCAGTTGATGGAGTAAATGGAGAATTTTTTTTTTCAGTAGTGTAGCCACTGCTAATGTGCCCATGATTCTGTGATAAAACCTAATAAAAATCATTGGGACTCACATACACATACACACAAATTAATGTAAAAATTAGAGGAGATTAGTACAAATGGAAGGGTGTTAGGCAAATGGAGAGCAGTAAATATCAAAATGCATCATGTCTACGAATGGAAATGGCTTCATGAAACCAATTATTATGCATAATTGATATATGCAAATAACATTAAAACTAAAATATGTAGTTTATTCCTCTTCCATTGAAACATTCTATTATTTAGTTTGGGAATCAGAAAGTCAATAATCGCCTGCAAACAAAGGGAGAGGAAAACTGTGGGTGTGTGCATGCATGTTTGCATGTGCACATTTGTGTATATTTGAATTTAGATAAAATTAAATGTTGTACTGAGATATTTTAAAGGAAAGAGCAGGCTTCCTTGGCCTTCTTGTCTCTCCTAATTTACATGTCATCTATAATAAATGGATTTGTTGTGCTGGGCAGGCTCCACTGATTTGAATTAAAAGATGTATTTCCTCTCATTTTTTTTCATCCATGCATGGCAAGAGTTTAACTGGGCATGAAACCTATTACTTTACACAGGAAGAGTTGAAATAAATTCAGATGCCTTTTTCCAATAAGGTGAAGTGGCTAGGAAGAGCTGGGACTGGTTTCATCTTTTGGGAACAGAGAGCATTTGCAGATTTTGACTTTGGATTCTAAGATATTGTGGTCAAATTCCCAAACCTCATTCGTCTCTCATTTATCTTTAGTTCTGAAATTCACAGTTCAGGAATCCATCAATTAGTATAAAAAGCATTTACTTATCCTTGTACGGTTAGATGAGGTAATGCTCGTAAATAATTGAGATCAATATTTAGGAATTCATGGCAAATGTTAACTCATCATTGTCATTATCTCATGGTTCCCTTATGGTATTTTCCCTCCATTTTCTTCCAAGTTTTCATACTCGTAGAAAGTTTTTTTTTTTTTTTTAAATTACAATCAAGCAACCTATAAATCTTTAAAGAATACTTAACAAGCAAGGGCCTGTTTCACAGAACATGAAATCTTACTGAATCGCAGGCCCCTTTCTGTATCTTCATGAGACCTTGAAGGGGAGCTAAGCTGGGAACCACAGAGTTTCTTATCTCCCAAGAGAGAAGAACATTCCTTTTTTTAGCAGCTGTCAACACAACAGAATTCAAAGAAAGGTTAGCCTGGTAAACAAAGTGTTCCTTATAATGTTTTTACTTATTTATTAATTGGATAAAGTGTAGTAAATTTCAAACCTGGAGAAACGAGTTCAGACAAAGCAATTATTCAGCAACTCATCGGCCTGAACTTGATTGTGTAGGCTGGGGACTGGTAAGCATCAGTAAATCATTTGTCTAAACTCGATTGTGTAGGCTGGGGACTGATAAGCATCTGGTGCAGATCACCTCCTATACAGAAGAGGAGCCCTGATTTGCCCTTCTTTTTCTGAGCAAACCCTTTTCTGTAGAATGAGGAGATTTTTAGACAAACCAGTTGGATATACCCATGTGTATTACTGCCTCCCCTTTATAGACCAGCACATGAAGTACCTAGAAGTTTCACATTCCTACTTAAACATCTTCATGAAAACCACCCACATTTTTTTCTATGTTGACTCCAGTCATGATGTATACTTAGAAGCCCAAGGTCATGGAGGATTGGTTTTAAAAATGGAAGAAGGAGAGAGGACATGATAGAATAAGAAGCATGAATGAAACTGCATGTGTGAATTGAGATGTCAATACACATGTGCACAGGACCTCTCCTTATACAACATACAAATGAGGGGAACAGGAGGAACAGGTTGCAAGCTAGGGCTCTGACGGAAGGGGCCAGACTCTCTTGTTGCTTGGAAGCCAGGACCTCTATATACACATTTCACTCTCTCCAATCTTTGAAAAGGATGCTCTCAAATATGGACCTCTTTTAGATGGATGTTTCCTTGATTTATGTAGTAACCAAGCTGACATCCCAGGCTGGTTTGTCCTCTTGCTCAGGACTCCATATGTGTTAGAGGTAGCATAAGATACAGATTGTAGATATCTGAGCTGGAGACCTTCAAAGTTAGTGTAGCACAGCCTGTTCATTTTATAGAGAAGGAAAACTGGATGATTTAGGCATCAGCAAAATTTATAGCTATATAAATTCTTCAATGGAAGATGACACTGGTGATATTAATATAGAAAATGTGATGGTTAAATGAAACTTTACTCATTTGAGTGATTATATTTGAAACATCAGAAGTAATTGGTATTTTATTGTATGTGTTTTACAGGATTTAGGAAGCATTTGATTAACTTCTGTCATTTGGAAGTGGGCAGCCAACATCAAACCTCACATTACCAGGTAACTATGTCCTCTCTTAGAACATTTTGGTCCATGACCTATATTGTATAACAGACCTAGTTGGATTTCCACCTATTTGTATATGTGCCACTTAAGCTATCTCAGTAAACCTTGGTTGTTTATATACCTAGTTGATCTCTCTGTCCCCAGAGTAGAAACCTGTGGAGAGTAGACGAAGTCTTGTATGAACATATCCAGGTCACAGACACCTATATCTCAGACCCATTGGAATAGCTAAGTCCTTTGAGGTCAGGCTTAGCAATCTGGCAAAGCCTTCTCCTGGTCTGAGTATAGATACTGAAGGTGTGTGCAGAAGTACCAACCAACTTCACGGTTGCAGTCTAACACTCTTCCCCTATATAGATCCCTGACCAAGATTGAGTGAACTGCCTACTCATTTCTGAAGCAAACAAAAAATACACTAAGTTTCTGGGTTGCTGGCCCATCTCCATCAGAGTACATGGTCTATCCAACTCCAACTTTGCTTCTCTTACTTGTGTCTGTCTATCTTTCTTAATCCTGTATCACCCCCAGCCAGGTTGACAAACCTAGCCACACTGGCTTCAGCAAGAACCATTTTATATTCTTCTTACTTAGAACAAAGCAAGGACCACCACACAGTATAGATTCAAATATATAATTCTGTTAGTCCACATGAAGAGGCAATACATTTGTAAACAGATGTACATGTGGAAAAAAACCAAGTTGTACATGTGGATATACACAAAGATACAAATGGTACCTGGATGGTCCTTGTCTACTCCACCCAATGCTATCTTAGTAGCTTCTAAAAACTGCACCAGAGGCAGATGCCCAACTCAAAGGACCCCAAGTAGCTCATCAAATATTTATCATGTGTCTGATAGGAGATTATTTGCTTGGCAGAGATATTCTGGATTGATTGGTGTCCCTCTTAGAAAAATCTCAACACAAATTACAGAAACAATTGGCGACAGGTATGGAGTCTGAAGTTAGGTACCCCACACAGAGAAAAGGATCTTGTAAGCAAGGAGAAGCTATGGAAGGAAGATGTAATGAAGCCAAGAAAGTCAGACAAAGTGGGGGAGATGCGAAGACACTCCAGTGGTGAAGGTGGTGGTTAGCTTATCTATACCTAAACAAATAATTGGGTTTTCAGAAGATGGGGAAAAGAACTCATTCATCAGCAACTCTCAGATTCTCAGTGTCTTCTCATTCATGAGATTTCAAACTTCCCGAGGCTCGCCTAACTGGAATTGTTTTTCTTCCCCAGAATTCTGGCCATTTTGCTTTTCCGAGAACTTGGTTGGAACCATAACACTCACAATGGGTAACATTTATTGGCACTCACTTTTTTTTTTTTTTATCATGGCTCTTTTAAGAATTTCTTAAGGCTATTTTCTTTAGATCTCATAATTGTTTGAAGTAGCCACTTTTATTAACCCCAAGACTAGAAAATAGAAACAAATAAAAGTTAAAGAGCTACCCTAGACCAGATGATGTATAAGGAATACGACCCAGAACTCAAACCTGCAGGTGTACTGGTGTACTGACAGAGGTGGGGTTAGCATGCCACCTCCTTGGAACGGAAGGTTTTTCTTCTTGGGTTGCCTCTAAGAAGAGTGAAGCTTTCATTATAGCACATTCTATCTGTCCTACATTCAACTGAATTGTCAGCTGCCTCCTTTCTTCCAGTGAGATGCCCTGAGTACAAAGTGTTCTGAATCTCTGTCTTTGATGCTTTTTGTATTGTCTGGGTCAAAGCAGACATCTTAAAAATAGTTCAGTGAGTAACAGGGGTGCCTCCTTATGCAGACTGTGTGCTTCAAGTACCTCCTCACATTCTTGCCTAGCGTAGCCTGGGAAGAAGCCAAGTATCCATTCAAAAGCCCATACCCAACGTAAGGTAGCGGTCAACTAAGACTGGTAATACAAAAGACTTTAAAAGTTACTTGGGTTCTAGAGAAAGAACTTGAAATCAGTTTGCATGTAATTATCTTATTAGACCATAATTTAAAATATCTCCATTCGTATATCACTTTACAGATTGCCAAGTATTTTTATTAGGTACCCTAATGTGTGTTGGACAACTTTTTGTTCTTGGTCTTGCAGACTGCTCCTTTTTGAGTCATGGTGAGCTGTCATGTTGGCAAGCGACGTCTTCTTTTCAGTTGCCACTTGGAGTCACCAGTGACCCTGGTGAGTGGGATGGAGTAGAGTAGGTGGAGACATTCTCTCTCTACTCTTGCTGGAATCAAATCTTGCTCAGTCTTTCCCAACACATAAACAATTAAAGCTAGAAGAGGAAGATGGTGTCTTGTTACATGTGTTCATTTATACTCTGTATGTCTATGTGCATACACACATGCCATGGAGTGTATGTTTGGAGTTCAGGGGACAACTTGCAGGAATTAGTTTTCTTTTTTTCTTTTTCTTTTTCTTTCTTTCTTTCTTTCTTTCTTTCTTTTTTTTTTTTTTTTTAACCAAATGGGCTTTGGCATAGAATTCAGGCTGTCAGATTTGCCTGTGAGTGGTGGATCTGCTGAGCTATCATGTTGACCTGAAGATAGTTTAGCAAAGGGTTCAGGCTTCAGACAAGAGTGTATCTATGTCTAATGAGTTGGGTTCCAATGGGATGGTTCTGTGGCTCTCTGTCTAAACTTTCTTTCTTTTCTATACCCTGCCCTCACAAGTACTTTTCTCTGGGCTTCCAACTTCTGATCATGAGACTCTCTTTTATTCTCTGTGGAGACAGACCCTTTATCCCCTTTGCCTTCCTAACCATCATCCCAGCAGGAATACAGGAGACTCTTCACCATTTTTGAATAGTGATGTTTTGAATAGTGGTATTTGAATAGGGACATTACAGGTCTTACAGATCTTACAAATGGAGGTGCAGTATGTTCCAATTCACTGTGGTCTCCCTGCCAAAGAAGAGCCTAGTGAGTTTCTTTCCAAGTTTCTCTGGGAAGCCAATCCACCTCCCCACAGCCAGACCATCTTCCTCCTTGAGAATAGACACATCTCATGTGGACAAAGAAGAGCTAGCTGCCTGTCCTCCTAAGAGCATAAAGCACAGAAGTTAACTGTCAGGAACTGGGACACTTTTCTGGGCTTGGATAAAATATCTACTAGGTACAAATGAATTTCTCTTTGTTATCCAGGAAGGACGACTCAATTAAAATGAAGTTTTCAAAAATTTAAAATTTTTCTTTTTCCACAGCAAACCTTGTCATCACTGTCAAGTAAATGGGGCAATTTAGGCGATCATAGTATTAAGAAAATAGATCTGTAGAGAAGTTATACGACTTGCCAAGCATTGGCTGACGCAGTATTGTTGCCATGTTTGGCATTCTGGACCCGGTACAGTGGAGTCTAAAAATGAGGTGGATTGAAGTCTCATACACAATAGCCAACATTATTCAGGGTATCAGACAATTTATATTCTGAGGCTATTCTGAGACTTAAGCAAGTTTCATTAGCGATCAAGTTATGTACAAGGGCAAGGTCATGTGAGTTTATGCTTATCTAGTGAGGAGGAGATCATGCTGAAGAATGGTGGGTAAGAAGATGCCTAGTCTGCAGTGAAGCCCATTCCCCTTATTACATCTGGGAGGAGCACGAAAGCACATTCCAAGAACAAATTCTTGTGATGGAAGAACAGAAGTTACGAGACTCTTGTCCTGTTTACTTGGAATTTTCTCACAAGCTCTCAGAACTCTCCTCCCTCTGCTTCATCCATGGACTGTGTTCTGACATCGCAGAACCTACATATCCCACTCATAAATATTAATTGTGTACTTTGCAAGGACTTCCTGGCAGCTCCGAGGAAACAGCTGATGGTAAATGATCGATCTATTTGTTGATCTCATGATGGTAAATGATTAAGTCTATCTCATTTATATACATCCTTCCCAGCTCCTCTTTCTTAAATTAAAAGAATACAGCAGTTTTAAATTGATTTAAAAGGTCTTGATTCAGAGCACTCAGGAAGTGTCATCTCCTATACATTTCTGAAGGCAATCAAGATTGAGATCTCCATGGTACAGTAATTCCTAAGTTATTGCAGGCTCCCTAGAGCTGATGTTCATAATGTTTACAATTTGTTTAAATGTCTCCTCCACTGGTTCTGTGCCTTCCATGTGTTAGGAGCTCAGTAGAGGGCTCAAAGTCTCAATGTAATTCTGTTGAGCTCATGCTTCAATCTGGGCTCCCAGCTAGATGACCTGATGAGATTATGCAAATGCTCTTAGCAACATACAAGACACAAATTAGGAGAACAAGAGTTTCTATTATTTTTGTGTATGCAATGTCCTGAGGAAAAAATATGATCACAGGACCAATGAATTTAGGAAATTAGAGTTTCAGCAATAGTCTCCATATTTATAAAATCTTTGTCACAGAATTACAATAGATACTTTCCTGTAAAGGTTTCATTATGTTGAGAGGTCATAATAATTTTCCTCATGCCATGTAGTAGCTAATCTATTATTTAATACTTATTAAAAAGTGTCTTATTGGGGCTGGAGAGATGACTCAGGGGTTAAAAGCACTGATTGCTCTTCCAAAGGTCCTGAGTTCAATTCCCAGCAACCACATGGTGTCTCACAACCACCCGTAATTATACCTGATGCCCTCTTCTGGTGTATCTGAAGACAGCTACAGTATACTTATGTATAGTAAATAAATAAATCTTTAAAAAGTGTCTTATTTAACGTAGAAGAGAAATTGTAAATTTCACTTTTCTCCAAAAGATTTTCTGCAAACAAAGGTGGAGAGTTTCCTTCTTTTGAGTCAAATACTGTCTCCATTTCCTCCTACAAACTCAAGTTACCAACAACTCTCCTCCTATATTTTTTGTTACCTCGAAGGTGTTTATTGGCTATAATGGCATTAATTGACCATGTTCCTCTGAGCCCCTATTTTCTACTATGTAATTTTGCTTTCCTAGGTTCTTTCTATATCATCCCATCTGACTGATAAGTGAGTCATTTAGAGACATCTTTTTGCATTATAAGGGGTGATTTTGAAGCTGTGGTACGGGCGAGACCTTTGTGCAGTTATTCACAGCTATATGTCCTCTTATGATGAAGGCTTACCTTCAGATCTGACAAAAGCCACAAGGCTTGGTGTCTCTTCATATGGAGGCCAGACAAGCAGTGTGTATCACTGGGACTTGCCTAAATAGACAGTGGGAGAAGATAGCAAGGGTAAAACAGATCCAGGACCCTTTCCACCTGGCAAACCTTGTTGGTTATCTCTGCTGCCTTCTCTGGATGCTCTGCTGACAGTCAGGTGCAGTTTGGTGACCACAGAGCTCCTATTAAATTTCTGTGGCATTCTAAAACTGATCCTCAGTCATGGGCCCATCTCTGTTGTCAGGTTATATGAATTACATTGTTATGATGACATTAGGCAAAAGACTCATCCCAGGTGCTCTTTGTGAATATCTCATGTGAATATTTCATGTGCTGAAAACTTGACCCTCAAATTCATATGTACAGATATTGGGCTTTGGACATAGTTGGTATTAAATATTTGTGACTGATATTTGCATTTACCATGATGAACAATATCAAAGTGAAACAATGCAATGGCAATGTGTGGCAGACCCTCATTAATGCTCCATTGATGTGAGGAAATTGTTATTCAGGTCACAGACTTGGGCTGCTATGATAATATTTGTAGTTCCACAAAAAGATGAGATCTGAGGTGGTATTCTTGCCCTGTGAAACCTTCCACTAAGCATACCGGACTTCTTAAGCTCTAGCTCATAAACTACATATACTTCCTTTTTTATTTAGATTTATTTTATTTTATGTATATGAGTGTTTTGCATAGATACATGTAAATGCATCATGTATGTGCATGGTGCTTACAGAGTCAGAAGAGGGCACTGGACCACCTGGAATTGGAATTATGGATAATAGAAACCACCATGTAGGAGATGGAAATTGAAGCTGGGTCCTCTTTTAACCACTGAGCCATCTCTCTAGTCCTTAGGTTTGTATTCTTCATAAATGATCCAGTGTGTGGTATTTTTCTGGAACTCTTTTGCACTTGCCATTTGAAAATAGATTCATACTCTGTAAGCTTCGTCTGGACTTTGTCTGGGTTTAATTTGATCATAAGACTAGAACTCACCACAGGATTAATGTCTTACAAAAGAAGACGTGGGACATTTTTGTCTCTCTGTGATGGATAGAGACATATTGCTTAGTGTACTACTAAAAAACATGTTTTATAGTAGGCTTCTCAAAGAACTTTTACATACATATCCATTCATACATTCATTATATCCTTATCGGTGTACTCAACACATACTATACAACCCAAGAAGCAATAAAATAGGTAATATTCTTTGTAATAAAGTCTGTATTGCCAGTTGATTTTCACATATTCATAATGTTTGCTTGGGCATTTGTTTTAGTTTTTTTGCTCCTATATTATCGTTTCTGATCATGTGTTTTTATGGAGTTTCTGTGTGCAAATTGTGCATCTCTACAGCTGTATGTATTTCTCTTTCTTTGGATCCTTCTCCCCACCCCCACACCCCCATTTGTTTATTTGTCCTATTCTGGTTTGTTTGTTTTTATTTAACATTTCATGTTACTTTTAGATGCCTGCTTGTTTTCTAATGAGAGAGAGAGAGAGAGAGAGAGAGAGAGAGAGAGAGAGAGAGAGAGCGCAAAGCTGTGCATTTGGATGAGGGCTGGGGAATATCAGGGAGGAGTTGGAGGGGGGGAAACTACAATCAGAATATAGTGTAAGGAAAATCTATTTTAAATATTTATTCTATTCATTTTCTATTTTCAAAAGTATTTTTGTATTACCAATTGATTTTCACAGACTTCTATGACTGATTTTTTTGATGTCTTTGTCCTTGTGTAGACAACCCATATGTACAATTGGTGAATCAGTGTAGGACCTATATGATAAGTTCTTTTTTTTTTCTTAGATATTTTCTTTATGTACATGTCATACGATATCTCCTTTCCCAGTTTCCCCTCTGAAAAAAATAAAAATAAAATTAAAAAAACAAAACAGAAACAAACCCCTGTTCCCTTCCCCTCCCCCTGCTCACCACCCCACCCTCTCCTGCTTATTGGCCATGGCATTCCCCTATACTGGGGCATAGAACCTTCACAGTGCCAAGGGCCTCTCCTCCCACTGATGACCGACTTGACCATCCTCTACTATACATATGCTGCTGGAGCCATTAGTCCCACCATGTGTACTCTTTGGTTAGTGGTTTAGTCCTGGGAGCTCTGAGGGTACTAGTTAGTTCATATTGTTGTTCATCCTAAGGGGATGCAAACCCTTCAGCTCCTTCGATCCTTTCTCTAGCTCCCTCCTTGGGGACACTGTACTCAGTCCAATGGATGGCTGTGAGTTTCTATTTCTGTATTAATCGGGTACTGTCAGAGCCTCTCAGGAGACAGCTATATCAGGCTGGATTGTCCTTCCTTCAGTCTCTGCACCATAGTTAGTCTCTGCAACTCCTTCCATGGGTATCTTGTTCCCCCCTTTAAGAAGGAATGAAGTATCCTCAGTTTGGTCTTCCTTCTTCTTGAGTTTCTTGTGGTTTGTGGATTATACTTTGTGTATTCTGATCTTCTGGGCTAATATTCACTTATCAGAGAGTGCATACCATGTGTGTTCTTTTGTGATTGGGTTACCTCACTCAGGATGATATTCTCCAGATCTATCCATTTCCCTAAGAATTTCATAAATTCATTGTTTTTAATAGCTGAGTAATACTCCATTGTGTAGATGTACCATATTTTCTGTATCCATTCCTCTGTTGAGGGACATCTGGGTTGTTTCCAGTTTCTGGCTATTATAAATAAGGCTGCTATGAACATAGTGGAACATGTGTCCCTATTACATGTTGGAGTATCTTTTGGGTATATGCTCAGGAATGGTATAGCTGGGACCTCTGGTAGTAGTATGTCCAACTTCTAGAGGAACCACCAAACTGATTCCAGAGTGTTTGTACCAGCTTGCAATCCCACCAGCAATGAAGTAGTGTTCCTCTTTCTCCATGACCTCTCCAGTATCTGCTGTCACCTGAGTTTTGATCTTAGCCATTCTGACTGGTGTGATGTGGAATCTCAAGGTTGTTGTGATTTGCACTTCCTTGATGACTAAGGATGTTGAACATTTCTTTTGGTGCTTCTTAGCCATTTGGTATTCGTCAGTTGAGAATTCTTTGTTTAGCTCTGTACTCCATTTTTAAAAAAGGGTTATTTGGTTCTCTGGAGTCTAACTTCTTGAGTTCTTTGTATATATTGGATATTAGCCCTCTATCAGATATAGGATTGGTAAAGATCTTTTCCCAATTTGTTGGTATCCGTTTTGTCCTATTGACAGTGTCTTTTGCCTTACAGAAGCTTTGCAACTCTATGAGGTCCCATTTGTCAATTCTTGATCTTAGAGCAGAAGCTGTTGGTGTTCTCTTCAGGAAATTTTCCCCTGTGCCCATGTGCTCGAGGCTCTCCTCCACTTTCTTTTTTATTAGTTTCAGTGTATCTGGTTTATGTGGAGGTCCTTGATCTACTTGGACTTGAGCTTTGTACAAGGAGATAGGAATGGATCGATTTGCCTTCTTCTACATACTAAACGCCAGTTGAGCCAGCACCATTTGGTGAAAAAGCTGTCTTTTTTTCCACTGGATGGTTTTAATGCTTTTGTCAAAGATCAAGTGACCATGGGTGTATGGGTTCATTTCTGGATCTTCAATTCTATTCCATTGATCTATCTGCCTGTCACTGTACCAAAACCATGCAGTTTTTATCACAATTGCTCTGTAGTACAGCTTAAGGTCCGGGGGATTGTGATTCCACCAGAGGTTCCTTTATTATTGAGAATAGTTTTTGCTATCCTGGGTTTTTTATTATTCCAGATCAGTTTTCAAATTGCTCTTTCTAAATCTGTGAAGAACTGAGTTCAAATTTTGATGGGGATTGCATTGAATTTGTAGATTGCTTTTGGCAAGATGGCCATTTTTACTATGTTAATCTTGCCAACCCATGAGCATGGGAGATCTTTCCATCTTCTGAGATCTTCTTCAGTTTCCTTCTTCAGAGACTTGAAGTTCTTGTCAAACAGATCTTTTACTTGCTTAGAGTCACACCAATGTATTTTATATTATTTGTAACTATTGTGAAGGGTGTTGTTTCCTCAAATTCTTCCCCAGCCTGTTTATCTTTGGTAGAGGGAGGTCACTGATTTGTTTGAGTTAATTTTATATCCAGCTATTTTGCTGAAGTTGTTTATCAGGTTTAGGAGCTCTCTGGTGTAATTTTTTGGGTCACTTAAGTATACTACCATATCATTCGCAAATAGTGATAATTTGACTTGTTCCTTTCCACTTTGTATCCCTTTAATCTCCTTTTGTTGTCTAATTGCTCTGGCTAGGACTTCAAATACAATATTGAATAGGTAGGGAGAGAGTGGGCAACCTTGACTAGTTCCTGATTTTAGTGGGATTGCTTCAAGTTTTTCTCCATTTAGTTTGCTGTTGGCTACTGGTTTGCTGTATATTGCTTTTACTATGTTTAAGTATGGGCCTTGACTTCCTGATCTTTCCAAGACTTTTATCATGAAGGGATGTTGGATTTTGTCAAATGCTTTCTCAGTATTTAATGGGATGATCATATGGTTTTTTTCTTTGAGTTTGTTTATATAGTGGAGTATGTTGATGGATTTCTGTATATTGAATCATCTCTGTATCCCTGGGATGAAGCCTACTTGATCATGGTGGATGATTGTTTTGATGTGTTCTTGGATTTGGTTTGCAAGAATTTTATTGAGTATTTTTGGATTGATTTTCATAAGGGAAACTGGTCTGAAGTTTTCTTTCTTTGTTAGGTCTTTGTGTTGTTTAGGTATAAGAGTATTTGTGGCTTCATAGAATGAGTTGTGTAGAGTACCTTCTGTTTCTATTTTGTGGAATAGTTTGTGGAGTATTGGTGTTAGGTCTTCTTTGAAGGTGTGATGAAACTCTGCACTAAACCCACCTGGTCCTGGGCTTTTTTTTGGTTGGGAGACTATTAATGACTGTTTCTATTTCATTAGCAGATATGTGACTGTTTAGATTGTTGATCTGATCTTCTCTAACTTTGGTACCTGGCATCTGTCTAGAAAATTGTCAATTTCATCCAGGTTTTCCAGTTTTGTTGAGTATAGGCTTTTGTAGTAGGATCTCATGATTTTTTTGGATTTTCTCAATGTCTGTTGTTATGTCTCTCTTTTCGTTTCTGATCTTGTTAATTAGGAAACTTAATTTGGCTAAGGGTTTATTTATTTTGTTGATTTTCTCAAAGAACCAGCTCCTGGTTTGGTTGATTCTTTGTATAGTTCTTTTTGTTTCTATTTGGTTGATTTCAGACCTGAGTTTGAGTATTTCCTGCCTTTGACTCCTCTTGGGTGAATTTGCTTCTTTTTGTTCTAAAGTTTTCAGATATGCTGTCAAATTACTGGTATATGCTCTCTCCAGTTTCTTTTTGGAGGCACTTAAAGCTATGAGTTTTCCTCTTAGGACTGCTTTCATTGTGTCCCATAGGTTTGGGTATGTTGTAGCTTCATTTTCCTTAAACTCTAGAAAGTCTTTAATTTCTTTCTTTCTTTCTTCCTTGACCAAGTTATCATTGAGTAGAATGTTGCTAAGCTTCCACATGTATTTGGGCATTCTGTTGTTTATGTTGTTATTGAGTAGTAGCCTTAGTCTATGGTGATCTGATAGGATACAAGGAATTATTTCAATCTCCTTGTATCAGTTGAGGCCTGATTTGTGACCAAATTATATGGTCAGTTTTGGACAAGAGACCATGAGGTGTTGAGAAGAAGGTATATCCTTTTGTTTTAGGATAAAATGTTCTATAGATATCTTTTAAATCCATCTGTTTCATAACTTCTGTTAGTCTCATTGTGTCTTTGTTTAGTTTCTGTTTCCATGATCTGTCCATTGCAGAGAGTGGGGTGTTGAAATCTTCCACTATTATTGTGTGCGGTACAATGTGTGTTTTGAGCTTTAGTAAAGTTTCTTTTATGAATGTAGATGCCCTTGCATTTGGAGCATAGAGGTTCAGAATTGAGAGTTCCTCTTGGTAGATCATACCTTTGATGAGTATGAAGTATCCCTCCTTATCTATTTTGATCACTTTAGGGTAAAAGTCAATTTTATTAGATATTAGAATGGCTACTCCAAGCTTTTTTCTTGGAACCATTGGCTTGGAGAATTGTTTTCCAGCCTTTTATTCTGATGTAGAGTCTGTTTTTGTCACTGAGGTAGATCCTGTATGCAACAAAATGTTGGGTCCTGTTTACATGCCCAGTCTGATAGTCTATGTCTTTCTATTAGGGAATTGAGTCCATTGATATTAATAGATATTAAGGAAAAGTAGTTTTTGCTTCCTGTTTTTTTGTTGTTAGAGTTGAAATTCTGTTCATGTGGCTATCTTCATTTATTGGAAGATTACTTTTTTGCTTTTTCAGGGATATAGTTTCCCTCCTTCTGTTGGAGTTTTCCATTTATTACCCTTTGAAGGGCTGGATTTGTGGAAATATTCGTGTAAATTTGCTTTTGTCATGGAATACTTTGATTTCTCCATCTATGGTAATTGAGAGTTTTGCTGGGTATAGTAGCCTGGGCTGGCATTTGTGTTCTCTTAGGGTCTGTATGACATCACTCCAGGATCTTCAGGCTTTCATAGTCTCAGGCGAGAAGTCATGTGTAATTCTGATAGGTCTGCCTTTATATGTTACTTGACCCTTTTTCCTCACTGCTTTTAATATTCTTTCTTTGTTTTGTGCATTTGTTGTTTTGACTATTATGTGACAGGAGGAATTTCTTTTCTGGTCCAGTCTATTTGGAATTCTATAGTCTTCTTGTAAGTTCATGGGCATCTCTTTCTTTAGGTTAGGGAAGTTTTCTTCTATAATTTTGTTGAAGATACTTACTGGCCCTTTAATTTGGGAGTCTTCCCTCTCTTCTATACCTATTAAACTTAGGTTTGGTCTTCTCATTGTGTCCTGGATTTCATGGATGTTTTGGGTTAGAAACTTTTTGTATTTTGTGTTTTCTTTGGTTGTTGTGCCAATGTTTTCTATGTTATCTTCTGCACCTGAGATTCTCACTTCTATCTCTTGTATTCTGTTTGTGATGCTTGCATCTATGTTTCCTAACTTCTTTCGTAAGATTTCTATCTCTAGAGTTGTCTCGCTTTGTGATTTCTTAACTGTTTCTGCTTCCATTTTTAGGTTCTGGATGGTTTTGTTCAATTCCTTCACCTGTTTTGTTGTGCTTTCCTGTAATTCTTTAAGGGATTTTTGTGTTTCCTCTTTCAGGGCTTGTATCTCTTTACCTGTGTTCTCCTGTATTTCTTTACCCGTGTTTCTCCTGTATTCATGTCCTTCTTAAGTTCCTCTATCACTATGGTCAGATATGATTTTAGATCCAAATCTTGCTCTTCTGGTGTTTTGGGATATCCAGGACTTGCTGTGGTGGGAGTACTCAGTTCTGATGAAGCCAAGTAGTCTTGTTTTCTGTTGGTAAGTTTCTTGCATTTGCCTTTCACCATCTGTTGATCTCTGGTGTTAGATGTTCTTGTTGTCTCTGGTTGGAGCTTGTTCTTCCTGTGGGTCTGTAAATCTGTGTCAGCACTTCTAGGAGATCAGCTCTCCTCAGGTAAGACCTGCGTGTAGTTGACTGTGGATCAGTTTTCCTTCCTGAGTCCTGGGGTCAGAGCACACCCTGGAGATAGGCTCTCCACTTCCAGGAAAGGTGCAGAGAGGGCTGTGGATCTGTTGTCCCTCCTAGGTGTAGGCTGAGGTAGAAAGGATCCTGTCCCAGCTGCCCTGCCACTTGTGAGACCTGTGCCTCCTGGCTGGTCCCTCCTTAGAAAGTCACCCTAGAGAAAATGACAGATCTTACCTGAGGCCCCGGGTTAGAGCATTCCTTGGAGGCAAGCTCACCACTTGCAGGGAAGGGGCACAGAGGGATGTGGATCTGACTCCTAGGTGTAGACAGTGGTAGAGAGGATCCTGTCCTGGCTTCCCTGCCACTTGTGAGGCCGATAAGTTCTTAATATTTGTATTTAAATTAATTAATAAGAAAGAAATGAAAGGAAGCAATGGATGTGTGTACTTGAAGCTCACTGTGCTCTAATGATGTGAGCAGCCCCTAGCACCAACTACTAAGAGAATAGCTCTCAGTTTTGTATGTTATTCATATTTTATTGGCAATAGAAACATTTAAATTGCGTCTACGTTACTAGCATCCCATGTATCACTTTCTTGTGTCTAGATTACACAAAGAAAAGAATAAATCAAGCTCTTGACAGCTACCAGAATCAATGTAAAGTTATTGACATGCTACCAATTGCCAAATAGAAGAAGAATGTAAAATAGTTTACCATCACATGCTTTTGCGATTGCAGTGGTACAACAGCCACAAGAAACCCCAAAGGTACATATAACAGAAAAAAAATGCAGTAAGATAATTAGGCTGTGAAGAGTTTTGAGTCATTTGTCATAGTTGTATTTAGTAATTCGTTGCATAATAAATTTGCATGACCCAATTTTACAAAATGCTTTTATTTTATAAAATTCCTGAAAAGCCAAAAATCAGTTAGGTCTTGTGATCCAGTTCAAATGGGCACCAGCTCACCAATGGCCACATCTTGTAAATAGTGACACATCATAATGAGGAGAAATTAAGGCTGAAATGGTCCATAGGAATCAGCCTGTTCAAGATGGGGCCAGAAGAGTGAAGGATCAGATGTGTTGTAGTTTGAGGAGGAGACTGTACCATAGAGTGGGTTCAGGTCTATGTCCTAGGCCCCTGTGGTGTGAGTTGCTGAAGCCATTTCTAGCAAATGTAGGTAGCTCCGTGTGTGTGTGTGTGTGTGTGTGTGTGTGTGTGTGTGTGTGTGTTTGCATATTTGACAATGAGTAGCAGTAGTGTAGATTTTTAAATACCAGGTCATCTTTGGTTACTGTATGCCATACTTTGAGCATATGCTCTTGAAAGGGGAGCAGAAGGAAACTAGAAAGAAAATGACAGTGACTTTAAGATGTTCCATCGTATATGTAAAGACTCTAAGACCCTAAGGCAATCATAGAGCTTTGGGGATGTGTGGGCCACCCCTCAGAGAAAGATGGTTTTCTTTTTTTCTGTGTATTGAAAAGAAGCAAATTGATTGAAGGTGAGCATGTAAAAGACAGTTTTAGGCCAGAAATGAATCTTCAGAGTTGTGCTTATGCAGAGAGAGTGAAAAGTTGAAATCAACTCCATCTGGGACTGGAATTGTAATTACCAAGAACAGTTAACAGTTACCGATTTATTGCATATTTATCATATGCTAAGGATTCGACTTGCACAAAATTTCACCTAAGCTTTACAACCACTTTAGGAATTAGATCCTTTTCCCATCACTTTGCAGACAGGGAAGCACATAAGGTAAGAGACAGAAGAAATGGAATCCCAGATAGAAAGAGGGAAGAGCTGGTTTTGTAGAAATTATGAACCTTTAGATCCCGAACAGTCACAGTGTATGATATTTTACCTTGGCTTCCCATTTCTTGGGATCATGAACAAGGCTGTGTTTTATTAGTTAGATGATAATAAGAAACCAAGAACATGAGGAGAATGAGTCTTGGTTCTCTTCACTATTCCCTACCCTCTTTCACTATTTCAATTGATTCTACTATCATTTAAAAACTGGGGTCAAGTCAGGTATGGTGGGGCATGCCTGTAATTCTAACAATCAGAAGACTGCTCTAAAGGATTGCCATCTATGTAAGGCTAGCTTGGGTTACATACTAAGTGTAAGGATAACCTGGGCTACATGATAATGCCCTGTTTCAAAACATCAGCAACACAATTTCCAAAAATTCAGGCAACATTATCATTGTTGTGGAGTCAATGTTTCTGTCCTTTCTGATGTATTGACATCCTAGTGCCAACCCCTACCCTGCCACCCCCACTCCCACCCCAGCTTTGGAGATAGCTAAGTAACACTAGATTTGATCTTGAAGATTGGACTTCATAATAGAATGATTACCCTTAGAAAAGAGACCTGAGATCTCTGCTTTACACCTTGTGAGAGGAAGAAGACGTGGAACCCTCCAAGAATCAATGTCTCACTGGACAGCTGTGTTGCTTTAATCTTGGACTTTCTCACGTACAGAACCAGGAGAAGAAAATCTCTGTTTTTAAGTCATCAAGTATATGGCAGTTTGTTATAGGCGTATGAGCAGAGATGACAGTCACTGTCAACAACAACAGAGTACAATGAAGAACAAAAGAATCATCAGAGTTCAGGAACTCAGACACCAAGACTGAAGACCTCTAATTCTCTCAATTCAACCTCCTAGATCCACTTATTTATCTTTGTAGAACACATTTTATCTATAAACTCACTGAGAGAAACAGAGGAAGTTAATTATAACCTGGGTGATATAATTATTGTTGCAATAGCTTGCTATCTTTAGGTTGATAATACCAGCAGAAAATACAGAAAATATTGAATCCAAATCACCAATTATGAACAACGGAGGCCAACCTTTTCAGGACAGGTGTGGCTGGATGGATAGTTTGTCTCTTTCCATTATCCACTCTCACTTCTAGGAGAGCTTTCCATAGTGGTTGCATGGTCTGTTGTTACTCCCTGTGCAGGGATGGACCTCCACAGTTCCTACTCCACCTTCAGCCCTGGAATCAGAAACCAGCTTCTTGATGGTTAGCCCTGAATTCAACTCTAGCAGGAAGGACAAACAGAACACTCTTACTGATATCATACATTGTGTCTTTAAAACACAGCTTCAGAATCCTGGTCTCTTGTTCTTCTAGGAAGTGGGGCCCACACCCCTCCTTGTGTTTGAATTAGCAACACTTGGCTGATGGCTCACAGGGCAGGTGGTGGTTTCTGTGTATTTATCTCCTGCTTGTCTTCCAGTAACTGTCTTCATAAGCCATCCCATTCAGACCTCAGACACGCATGTAGCTGTGATGAGATGTCTCATAGTTTAGTTAGCTAGTCTTCAATTCACCCAGCCAAGGAATTGACTGAGGATGACATCTTGGAAGTACTTCTTCTTGTCCTGGCTCTTCCAATTCTCAGCTGAGCTCATCTTTGTGGCCAAGAACCCAGACACTGTAGAACATTTAAAAGCTGTCCTTGCTATTTGCTGTCCCAAGTCCCAACCTACAAAATCTGCAAACATAATAAGATGCCCGTAGTTTTATGTTAGTAAATTTTAATGGTTTGTTCCCATACTAAGATAACTGGAGTACAAGCCAACCAGTGTTTGTGCAAACGTGAATGCCAGAGTGAATCTGGCATATGCAGAAGCCAGACATTGTTGCTCTGTTCATTCAGAGGTAAGGTTTTCTTGGGCTTTTGCTGGAGACTCCATGACATTGTTAAATTATAGTTTCTAGAACTCATTTTGGGGATACTTCTGCATATTATTACTCTGTGTGTTGCTGAATCTGGATTTTTTTTTGGGAGGGGAGGACAGAATGTTCTAGGGCCTCATTTCTATTTTGTTTTCACCTGAGTCTTTGCGTGTTTGGGGTGTGTAATGTGAGCAAGCACTTAGGGTGCTACATTTATGCACCCTGTGGCAACATGAAACATAGTCAGTCATAACACCTGAGCCCTAATCAAATGCGGAGCCACACGGCTCACCTCTAGTTGCTCTCCAGAGGCAGCTGTGAATGAGCTTGTGGAAACCCAAAGGAAACTTGTTCTTTTTCGCAAGGTGATCAAACCCAGGCAAGTGTGTGAGAGCAGCTGTGGTTGGAAATTGGTTTGGGGGGTAGGGGCGTTCTATTTTCAGACTTCTAAAATGATGAACAACAGGAGGGCATATTGAGGAAGAGTAGCAGAGCATGCTCAGTATTTTTCATGTTATTAAAATCAAAATGGATTGTTTTTAATCTGTATTCAATTCTATGTTGACATTAATTTCACCTTTTTAAAAAGAATTGAAAGAATAAAAAAATGGGTGTAGATGTGATCTTGCTCACACACTAAACACTTCCTTAGGCACTGGTCCAAAGTGAGTTTATTTGTCAATCCAACAACTGATTATTTTCCTCCTTATTTGGTTACATTGGATGAAGTAGCTGAATTTATGTAACACTGTTACTATCTAAAGCAGACATATTATTAATTATACATGTAAGCAACCATTAAAAACTATATAAATTAAACATTTAGAACATCTATGCTCCACAACATCTCCAAGAAGTATTGCTTTCGCATGCAGAGTTCTTAGCATAATTACAGAAATACAGACAAGTATGTTAATGTAATTAGACACAAATGATGTGTTCTCTGGGAAACACTCATTAACCGCAATATTTTTCTAGAAAGAAAGACCCGTGAACCAGATATGAGGATTCTGAGTCATTGCTCTCCTCCTATTTAGAGACTATTATGGCTGAGAAGGAAAGAGATTCCTTTCCCTTCCCTCATGAGGGTTACCCCAAACCACAGATTTATACTTGCTCTTGTGATACCCTGGTCAGCAGAACTACCATTCACTCAAATATGTTCTAGTCTACACAATGAATGCTATGGTTACTACATTCAAAAGTCCAGAGGAGGAGTCCTTGAACATCCAGCCACAGCAGCTCTCTGCTCCCTATTTACACCAGTCCCTGGTCACACATGGAGTCCTCTGTCCAGTTTCCTCCATCAGGTGTGAACCAGAACCAGAATCAATTAAATCTGTATTGACTTTAGCTTTTTACAATAAAATGCAATGACTTGCAATCAAATCTCAGTTCATTTCATTTGTGTGGATTAGATATCTGTGTTTTGGGTACACAATGTTCTAAGGCTTTTATTGATCATTTCCTTATATTGTCTTAGTTTCTGCAAACTTTCTCTGAATTTATTGAGAGTGATGTTAAATAGTATGCCCTAGAATGTGAGACTTCCTGTCTGCTCCCATACTGAAATAGCTGAGGCAGATGTTTGTGACTAGAAAGAGGTTTCTTTAGATGTCAGTTCTAGAGGTTCAAGGTTCTGGAACCCACACTCATCTTGACTCTGCTGAGGGTTCCCTTGATTGTGTCACCTCATGGCAGATGACAATAATGGCAGGCAATATATGAGGCAGGAAGAGGTCACCCAATGATGCAGGAAGCCAGAGAGGTTGGGCAGTGTCAAACACTAGGCTTTTTAAATAGTGTATATTAATTGAACAAAGATTTATTGTTACATTTCCATAATGTGTATAACAACCTTTGATCACATCCATCCCACCCTGTTACCTTTTGTTTCCTGCTCTCTTCCTTTCCCTTTTTATATACTAAGTAATTCACATCTTACTTGCTTCCTGTCTGGAACAAGGGCTCCGTGAGGAACTAGGCTAGAGGACCTTTGTGTTATATTATTCTAGGACACAATCATAGAATCTGACTGCATTCTCCTTGTTCCTGAAGACTTCAATGAGGGTTAATTTAAAAATAGTGGTCTAATTTGTTTGATAGAGGAAATTCCAATACAGGATAACATTTAGGTCTTACTTAGTGCTCTTCTCCAACTCGCAATTGAGAGAGAGTGATCCAAAAGGTCAGAGGTTGGGTTGGTGAGCAGGGGAAAGGGAGAGGGAATAGAGGTTTTTTCGAGGTGAAACCAGGAAAGGGGAGAACATTTGAAGTGTAAATAAAGAAAATATCTAATAAGAAAAATTTTACAAATTACCACATAATTGTATTAAAGAATGTGAGTTCAAAAAAGAAGAGTAGCAGGACGATGAAATTGGGCTATTTGATGGGAAAGGAAGTGTCCCCTTTGCAGAAAAGTTACCAAAAGGGCAAGCATGAGGAAAGCAGTTATAATGGTTAAGATATTCACACCACTAAAGCAAATTTCTTGACTTGCTCTGGGAAAGGTGCCCTGAGGATGAGCCCTCACACACTAAAGGCTCAGTCTTGTGAAAATAAAAATTCATTGGAAAATAGAGTCTAACGTGAGAATCCTTCTGAAAGGATTTCCTGCTGGAAAACCAACCACCTATGAAGTGTTGCTCCTGAGTCGGCCCATAGACATTGATGTAATTGGGCTTCAAGGGGGGCAGGCTAGGTCTCAAGTTGGAAGAAGAACTTGGTCGCATTTTCTACATGATCCTGATTTTGCATTTATGAAACATACAAAAGTGGGGGCCATGGAGGCTTATATTAAGACTCCAGGGAGCTACTGAGGCCAAGACATAGGTGGTAGTGTCAAAAGGTTTGCAAAAAAAAAAAAAAAAAGTTCAAGAGGCCATTGTATGAAGCTGTGGTAATGAAGAACAAGTCAACAGAGAGACACCAGGGTTTTGAGATCTGGAACTGTGTATTATCTACTAAGGAGCTGTTGTGCACAGGGTGTAGCCAGTCTGAGAGATAGTCTATATGTGGTGCAGGTGACCAAGCTGGAGAGGTGGGGCTGCTCACACATGTTGGAACCTAAAGGACTCTGTTAGGAATCCTGGAGGTTAGACGTGGAACTTCAGGACTTGGCTTTTGCTCTACTGGTTTTCGGCTTTGCTTTGGTCTAGTCTTTCTTTGCTAGGCACCCCTCCCCTAGTTCCTGCATTTGAAAGTGAAAATGTTTATTCGGTGTCACTTTCTATATGTAACTTGATTTTGCAAATATGTAACTTAATTTTAAAAAATTTTATATGGCTCATAATCAAGAGCTGACCAAAACAGATGCAGAGACCCACAGCCAAACATTAGACAGAGCTCAGATGAGTCTTGTAGAAGAGCTGAGGGAAGGATTGAGGGACCTGGAGAGGATTGAAACTCCACAGAAAAACTAACAGACTCTTTCTGGGACCCTTGGGGGCTCTCAGAAAATGAGCCATCAACCAAAGAGCAAGCATGGGCTGGACCTAGCCTCCTCATATGTATGTAGCAGATATTCAGATTGGTCTTCATTCTGGTTCCTTAATGCTAGAGCAGGGGCTGTCCCTGACTCTGTTGCCTGACTGTGGATCCTGTTACCCTAACTGGGCTGCCTTTTCTGTCCTCAGTGGGAGAGGGTACATCTAGTTCTGCAGTGAGTTGGTGTGCCAGGGAGAGGTGATACCAGGGAGGGGGGAATCCCCCTTCTCAGAGAAGGGAGGGAGGATGGGGGAAGGGAGCAGAGTGAGGGAGGACTAGGAAGAGGAGGGCTGCGAGCAAGATGTAAAGTGAATAAATAAATGAATAAGAAAAAAGAAATTGCTTCAAGTCTCAGAAGAACAGAAGAGAATATTCTTTAAAAAACAAACAGGAAGAGTTGTTAAGGAGTATGGAGACTGGATGCATATTTTGAAATGGATGCATTTTGCATTATGATATGATTATCAGCTTACAAGTTCTGATATAAATATGGAATATCCCTCATAGTCTCATATATGTTTTAAAAAATATTTTATTTTTAATTAATGTGTATCTCTGTATCTCCATCTGCTAGGGGAGGCCCACAGTGACTGATCCCCCTGAGCTAGAGCTACACAGATGGTTGAGACATCTGATGTGGATGCTGGAACCCAACCTTGGCTCTTCTGCAAGATGACACTCTTAAGCACTGAGCCATCTCTCCAGCTGAGGGTCATGTGTTTAAACAATAGGTCCCTGGCTGGTTGTGCTGTTGTAGATGGTTGTAGAACCCTTAGGAGTTAGAGCCTCAGTGGAGGAAATGAGTTCCTGGAAGCAGCCTGGGATTTTTATAGCCTGCCTCTACTTTCTGCCTGCTCTCTGCTTCCTTACTGTAGATCTGGTGTGACCAACTCTTCCTGCTTCTGTTACTCACCTTCTCTGTCATGATGAATGGTGTCTCCTCAAATCATAAATAAAAATAAATACTTCCTCTCTCTAATTGCTTTTTTTTTTCTGGACAGGTGGAAGCTGCAACAGAAACAGTAACTAACACAGGAAGAAAAGCAGTTTATTTTGGTTCCTACTTCCAGGAAGATTGCCACCCATTGTGGCAGTGATGTTCATGACAGCAAGATCAAGTGCTTCTTGGTAGGAGACAGTTGTCCAAGACCAGCCATCTCAGTAACGACCTCTGTCTTGCTGCCGGGGTCAAAACTGAGTTCATGTTCCCAAGCCCTGGTACCAATTTCTAATCTGCTTCTTCAGGTGTTCCATGTTTGTCTGTTTACCAGTAGACAAATGTAAAGAGGGGAGTTGCTATTATCTAAACGAATGTCCAGAAGTCCTAAATGTCTTAATTGACTGGTCTTGACTTAATTGATTGTGTGTAGCTTGCCCACTCCTTCTTTCCCTTATCATTCTGAGTTCTGATCCAGAAGTTCAGGAAGAGGCCTGACCACAAAAGCAATGAGTCAAGGATCTTGAAACCAGGTGACCAGATAAGGCCTCCTCATGAATGTTTACTTACTTGCTCAACTCCTTCTGTCAATGTGGTTGGAAAATGCTATAGCCTACCTGTGTGGCAGTGGACTGTGAGAGGAAGCTTTGTCCTCAGTTGAGGTAAAGGATTGAAGCCCCAGGGACCCTGAAGGGATGGTAGGTGCTGCTAACGGCTCTAAGCCCCTGTTACATAGTCAATAGTCACCCTCCAATAGATTTGTGGTCCTCAGTCGAATAAAGGCAATGCTTCGAGCCCTTACATATGGAGACGAGGCATCTCTAACAACTCAAACCAAGACAATAGGAAACGAGACTTTGTAAGTTCAAGACATAGCTAATGAGGTACCTAGAGGCTTGGAGGATGTTGCCAATCAGATTCCCTTCCCAGACATTTCTCCTCGCAAAAGGTATTTAATCTCAAACTCACCCTGGGAAATGGGGCATGATTTTACGAGTCCACTTTACACCAAGACAATAAACACTTTAGAACCACAGACTGGCTCTTTTCATTGAGGTCTGCCACAGGGAGCCATGGAGAAGACCTTTGCCTACAGAGACAAAGTCTAATCTCCCCCATAGAAGGCCTCTCTGTGCTGCCAACAACCAGTACCACCAAGCCTGCCTCCCTTAAGCCAGGGACAATCTTCCCTGTGAGACAAGCCAGAGCATGCCTTTCCCCCAACCCCCAGGCTAGATGTTGTCTCCAGCCTGCAGGCCTCTGACTCCTCTCTCAGCTCTTCTGTGACTCACAGGAGTGCCTGGATGTCCAAGAGTCAGAGAACCCGATGGCCCTGGTGGAGTAGTGTCTTGGAGCTTCCCTAGGGCCCAGCACCTGCCCCAGCAGCAATGTGGGATAAGTGTAGTCAACGCCCCCGCATTCTGCCTTCCCGAGCAGCCATGCCCAGTAACAGAGCAGACGTGGGCCTTCAACACTATACCTACCCTGTTCCCCTCACTTTGTGGTCTCGTCCTTTAAATATGCTGTCCAATTTCACTTCAGGGTTGCAGTTCAGCTCTCGGGTTGATTAGTAGCAGACTGAATAAGATAAAATTTTGTCATTTGCTTAAACTAAGATGAATGTTCAAAAAGACAATCAGTTCCCGTGTCTCTGCAGCTGTCCCTAACTGGTCAGGTTTTTGCTGCCTAATTCAAATAAAGATCTTGCTTTGCTGGATTCTTGTGACTACTTAGGTTATTTTGTTTTTTCAGAACCCCCCCCCCCCACACACACACATTTCTCACACGATGGCAATCCAGAAACAGAAAGTGACCAGAACCAGGAGTCAAGCTGTTATAATAGTCTAGTCTTGAACGATGCTTCCCCAGTGACCTATTCCCATCATCCAAGCCCCACTTGCTAAAGACTCAACCCCTTTCAAAACGACACCAGAAGTGGAGAACCCAGTGCTCAAAACACATTTAGGTGGAGGACATTTCAGGGTAAAACTACAGCACCCAGCTTTTTTTTTTTTTCCAGGTAGGTGTAATTGTGTGACTGGGCCTTGACTGATGGATGTTTGAAAATGTGAGATGAGCTCTTCCTGTTTGGTCCCATGAAAATATCCCACATATGTCTTCGATGTGAGCCCTTTCTACATAGCCAGGATGGTATGTCCTGCGAGGGAACTGAACATCATAGACTGGAGGGGCCCACTGTGAGTCCATACTAGGCTCAGAATTAGTGTGCGTAGGAGAGCAACAAAAAAGAGCTAACAGCAAGGGTGAAATGTATTGCCCTTCGCTGTTCCAAGATTCGCTGACCTTAAGATCCCTTAAAGCAGGCCATGTGCTCATGCTTTCTTTCTTTCCTTTTTCTTTTTTTAACAGAATAACCAAAATAGCCCCCTTTCCTTTCACAAAGGTATGACACAAGTGACAGTTTCTGGAAGAATGTATTGACTACATGATATCTCTTGACTTTAGAAAGATTAAAATATGAAAATGCGCGCCTCCTAAGAACTGGTGAAATCAGATAATTCAGTATCTCAGTGCTACTGTGTTATTCCACTGTCCCATAGCAAAACCCTTGAAGAATACAGAACAAACTACAAAGTCTGATCATCAGAAAGCAAAAGTAAGCTTTTAGAAGACTTTATCTGCTGTTTACATTTTTCTTATTTATTTATTTATTTATTTTTATTAATTTTTTCGAGACATGGCTTGTAATGTAGTTCACGATAGCTTGAAATTCAAGACATAGCTCAATCTCTCAGTCCTTCTATCTCAACCTCCTAATACTAGAATTATGGATGTGTGCCACGGCACTTGCCTGTTTTTGTTGCCGCTTTACAGATAGTTAGTACATACTCTGGCACATCTCACGCACTGAATACAACGAGCCAATTGAAGCAAAGGGAGACACACACTGGTTCTGCACGGAGTGAACTCCCCATTTGTTGTTAGGTCTTATGAGAGGACAGTGGACAGCGAGGAGGATATGGACTTAGCAAATAGAACCAGGTGCTAAATGCTGTCTTGGTATGAAGCAGGTGAGTGGGACCATTAAGCAATCAGAGGGCAGTGACTGGAGACTGGGATCTTACCTCACAAAGCAGACTCTTGATCAACTGTCTCAAGGCTTCAAAAGGGGTGTTTTCTCACTTGAATGATGGTCATAAGTAGTTTAAAATATCTGTCAAGCTGTTTGCTACTAGATAACAAACTAGATACTGTTTAGTATCTAGATAATGTTTAGTACTAGATAATTTTCGGTGATGCTAATTTTTACCTTGTGAAGAGTAATGACTGTGTTCCCCTTGGTGACTGTCCCTCAGGTTCCCTGCTGAGGCATTCTCTATA